>PVIY010011845.1:0-63952 GCA_004026745.1 Myrmecophaga tridactyla
ATCCTGTGCCTTTCCACTTAAGAAAGAACCTCGATTGAAAGTTTGCTGCCTTTCCTCTGAAGAACTAACAAAATTAATCCCCTTTCATTAAAAGCCTATCCGTCTCTGGTGGGTTGCATTCCAGCAGCTAGCAAACTAGAACATTATAGAACATGTTAAATAAATCTATAATTATACAAAGTAGGTCAATGATGCCTAGGACCTGTTACAGAGGGGACTCACTGCACAGGGGCATGAAAAAACCTTTTGCGGTAATGGAAAATTTCTAAATCTTGATATATCTTGGTATATTCACAAATATATACATTTGTCAAAACACATCTAAATGCACACCTTAAATAGGTGTGCTTTATTGTATTTAAAATACAAAGTTGATTTTTTTAAAGCACATTCTCTTAGTAACCAAGAAACTATAACAATAATCTAACTCTTCAACCCACTAGGACACACTTAGGTATGATCTAGTTATGACAGATTAACCCCTTAAACTAAGGAAGGCATTTAAGTACCTGGTTCCTTTTATTCACGAACTGAAATCATTTCCCATAATACCATTAGTAAAATAGCTATACTTACTCTTTTTCTTTCAGACTGTCTGAATGTGCCACTACATTTCAAACAAATAGACTGAAGAGATGAATAGTGAATATTTAAAATGTTTGGGTTACCAGAGAGCAAAATTTATCTTATAGCATTATTTGTAATATTCCCTAAGTAAATGGAATAAAGCATTTCAAAATTACTTCCTTTATATTTCAAATATAGCCTATTATGTTGAATGGCCCTTTAAACATAAAACCAAGCACATTGGAAGTTCCAAGGATGTCATCTAGGTCTTCATTTCTGAGTCTGCTACGGGATTGTTAAAATTGCCTACACTTTTAAGTTCAGAGTTCATATAATTGTACAAATTCTTTCTGCAAATTTGGGAGGATAATAATATCAGCCCCTGAAAAAGATTTCTCTTTAAATCATGAAAAACAATTATTAAAAATAACACCTAACATTTCATAGTATAGGAAAAAAAGGAGAAGCCAACAATAAAAACATATTTTTGTGTGTGAAAGATTAGCCTTAAAGGATAATATATTATCATCTTGTGAAAACAAATCTTCTCATTGTCTTGAAGATATCATGAGTAGAATGCTCAGTCCAATGGTAACATCTCCTAGGGATTGGGACTTTAACACCAAAAAGAATGCTCTTCTTCCCTTTGAATTTTCAAGACAAAATAGAATTCTTGCCAAAAGGATTAAATCATGAAAAGTGGAGGGGAAAGGAAAAATCTCACCCAGAACATAGATTTCAGAAGCATGTTCTAGTGAACTGAACATGTACATTTATCGGTGGAGATGTGGCTTCCACAATTTGTCCTGCAGACAGCTGTAAAGTAATAACATAAATTCATTGAGTCATTTCACTCAAATGAATTCAACACTTAGCACTAGAAAGTCTGCCTGATTAGATCAGAAAGCTGTGATTTTTGAGATCTTGAGAAATTAATTTTTCTCATTTTCAAACTTTCCAATGAGATCCTCTGACAGAACAGCCTCTTCCATCCATCCCGAGGGACACTATCCCTAAATCTTTTGATTTTATCTATGTTTGAATTATATGTCTATAAATTTATGAAACACAGGGTTTGTCTTTCCTCAAAGTAATAGAATGATTTACCACCATAATAGAATGATTTACTGGAAAGTTATTTACCATATTCCACATCTTCAAAGACCAGATTCCCTTTATTTATCTACCACAAAGTGCTCCTTAGAATTTTTCATTATAGCAATATGAATTAATGCCAGTTGTTACTCCAAGAAAGATCAAACCAAAGCCTCCATAGAAGTCCAAGAATAGGGATCACGCAGGGAGAGAGAAATACTGTGATGTGCTCTGGGGTGCCTGATGGACCATGTTCCCTGTTTAGGGAAAAAAAGATGTTGTAGCAAAACTGAACATGACCTCAGGACATAAACAAACTGCAAAAGTAAATTCTGGAGAGTAACTAACAAATTTAAAAATATAAAATCAGTAAAGATGGGTGACGATGGCAGCATTTTGAGATAAAACTGCATTTTTCTACTATTTTAAAAATGTTTCACATTTGGCAAAACCCCAAATGGGCTTTGCCAAACAATTTTTCTTCTTAATTTTTAAGTGAGTATGTATTTCAAGGAAAATTTAATCCATATGTTCCTCTCTCATTTACACAATTTATCAAAATGTTGCTTTGAATGAGCCATTTAATGTCGAAGAAAACTGAAGAGCCCTTCTTTTCTCCCCCAATAAAAGTTTTTAGCTTTTTTCCTTCCTGAATTAAATACGTGTTGAGTGCTACATAGAAAGCTAATTGAAAAATATTCAATTCTATTTTAATATTCAAAACAGAACAAAGTCTGATAAAATCCAAAATAGCAGAAGAGGATAAATCCCTTATGGTACTGCATTTTCAAGTTTCTAAAGCCTTTTTTTTTTTCATTCACATGGTTCCTATAAATCAAAGAATGTTAGAGCTAAAAGATACCTTTAAAATGACAAGTTTCTTCACTCACTTTAAAAACAAGGAAACTGATTCCCAGAGAAGTTGAAGAATTTGCCAAAATCACAAAACTAATTAGTGAGAGAGCCAAGGCATGTGTCTACCAGTTAGTGTGACTTTGTTTTTTTTCCTGATTTTTATTAGGATTTTATCCTATAGCATATAAGAGTATCAGCATAATGCCAGTTCATGAAAAAACAGTGGAGCTCATTTCTGCATAATTATACCTGTTTGCTCCAAAAGATCAGTTCCTGGATGCTGGTAGGCTGGTTTAACATCCAGTGTTACCACTGAAAATGGCAAGGTCCCAGTTCACCAAATGATCTTTATCATGTTTATCTTTGACTATCCTTACAAGGGTAAGTCATAGAGATGTTTGAAAGAAATATTAGTCCAAGTACTTCTTCAACCCTTATCAGATAGGTGCTACAAGAAAACAAACTGATAATGTTTTAATTGATAAGAATTCCCACCACCACCACCACCTCCTTCTCCTCTTTTTTCTTCTTCTTCCCCCCAAAGAGATCATTTTGGCCTGGTGATGGGGATACCATGAAGTCTGAAGAATCACAGTGATAACTTCAACCCCCATGGGATCAAGGCACTCCTTCGGTTTGGTCTCTATTTCCGGGGTCTTCAGCTCCCCGCTCTCACCCCAGTTTCTTCAGACAGGGAGAAAAGACAAAGGGGAGTAAAAGACATATCCTCAGGAAATAAAAGCAGGGAACAAAAGACCACCAGGGCTTTCATTTCTCACCTCAGGAGTCAGTCAGAAACTATAGACCACAAATCACAATCAAAAGAACTGTGTAAGATTCTGTCACCTTGAAACTTACCAGTATTTGTGTTGTGTTACTCCAAGTTTGATTTGTAGCAGTAATTACCAGCAAACCCTGCCCCCTTTTTTATGTGATGGAAAGGGACTCATAATGTGTGCATGTGTTTGGGAATAACAAAGAAGGAGAGAACGGGGGACGTTTTTTTTTTTGAGAAAGAAACCAAAAAGTTAGAGTGCATAACAGCTCAACCAGTGTACAAGTTCTTTAACCTCAGAAAAATTATTTAACCTCTCTGTAGTTCAAGTTTCCTCAACTACAAATTAAAAATAAGGATTAATGGAATAATACAGATGAAGTATTCAGGACAGTGCTTGCCTGTAGTAAGACTTCAATAAAAATAATCGTGGTTGCACTATCAGCCTCATTATTTTTACTGAAATAGGAAATCAGGCTAAATTCCTAGGACTTGTAGCAAACAAAGAAAAAGAAAACAGAGGAAGATTATTTAGGATTGATAGGGGATCCTGAGTCTGAGCAATTAAAAAGCTATCAGGGATTTACTGAACTGTGATCCTAAACCTAAATTCCACTTATGAGCACTTTCACTTTCAAAAAGGAAAAAAACATGACTCATGACCAACGCTATTATAGCATGCCTCTATACCAACAGTACATATAGCATTTCAAAGGTTCTAACACTACCTGTTATCTTGACATCCAGCTGTCAAAAACAACTTGGCATATTGAAAAAATCAAAAGCCATTGGGACCAAATACCAAGCATTCACAAGTCTCCTTACAATTCTTGGCTTGAGAAATGGCTGCTTTGGCAATGACCTCAAATAATGATAGTTTCAAGGCTCAAATGAGGTGGATTTCTGAGTTGCTTTCTCTTGGGGAAGTTTTTATCTTTTGACGATAACTTTATTGGTTGTACCAGATGGTAAATGGAAAGCACACTAGCTTGAGGATGGGAGCACCGACATCACAGTCTTGGTTTTGCTCTAAATGTCACTCTGAACATGACATTTTATCTCTAGGGGTTCTTGTGTAGGTAAAGACAAGGTTGGATTTGGTGATTATAAAAGACTCTCCCACTCTAACATTTTGTGGGTCTATAATGGTATCATTATAAAATAGTGAGATTGGTTTTCCTGGTCATCATTACTCAATCGTCTGATTTACGTCTTTGAAAGTTCCAGGCAATTACTAATTGCTATATAAGAATCAACTGAGAAAATAGAAAGGAATGCAGTGAATCAAATGTGCTTTAGAGTTGGATCTGGGTTCAATTTCCAGCTCTTCTGCTTTATTGGTTGTACAATATTGGGCAATTCACTTAATTTCTGAGTCTAAATTTTCTCAATCATGAAATATGGCTCATTTGATCTATTTCACAGGCTGGCACAAGAATTAAATGAGAGAGCATAAGCAAGCTCCTATCTCATAATAGATGTTCTGTAGATGGAAGCTATAATATAGTGGCATGTAAAGGTAGAAATGGATTCAAGCATCTGAAGTTTTACATCAATTGAGAGTGTCTGCTTGCATGGTGCACATAAATAAGGCTCCTTCACAGATTACCTTCATCTTTTGTCATGTGTTAAGTATTATCAGTAGAGACTCTAGAAGAAGCAGTATTACTCTTTGTTGAATGAATTAATGAAGTCACCCCTGAGTCAGGACTCTTGGGCTTTGTTGAATACTTCCACAACTGTTAGATTCACATTGCATCACACATTTGACTATCATAGTTGTATGGTCTACAGTCAACCAGACTTTTGGGGTCCAATGGAGACAATCATATATTATATAGATGAATAAGTGAGGTGTTTCCTATTTAAATGAGACCCACTGATTACTGAGTCTGGAATTTCTTTCATAAATGGGAGTGGTACATGAGAATATGCCCCAAAAGGCTAATTCATTGACTTGGCATAGCAATGTGAACAAACATCCTCTAATCAGAAGGTCTTCAGAGATAGATATGTCACTTCCTTCCTGAAATAAATACACATTAATGGTCCAGTCTGAGTAGTATCTTCACACTTGGCCAAGGGCCATCTTGGAGAAAAGGATCCATTCAATCTTTAGAAAAGGTAGTCAGAAGAGAGGTTCTGGTTGTGAGATCTACCTTCAGAGATAAGAGTCTAAGCACAGACTGCATTAGGGCTTCTAGTTAAGAAAGAAAGCCAGGAACCAAGAGACCAGGGATTATTCTGTCAGCTTTGTGACTTCCCTTTGGTTATTTTTTGTTTTTGCTCCAGTTGATTTCCTATTATGAATGCCAATAAGGGCCTTAAAATAATCTTTAAAAATAATGTGCTTTTTACATTCCAGAGTAGTAGTGGGAAACTGCTTCATGTTTTGCAGCCAGGTCTAAACATGGAAAGAAAAATCACAGAGGATGGAGGGATGCAACAGTGGAAGAATGGATGAAGCAGGCTGAATTCCTAAAGAACTTTAGGAAGAAAAAGGGGAAGAGAGACTAAGATATGAGTCAGAGAGGGATTCTGGGAATCCTAGATCCAGTGTAGAATCAAGCAAAGAAACTGCTCTCTCCATTTTTAATAATTCAAGTTATTTTGTTTTGTTTTGTTTTGTTTTTTTTTTTTGCATGGGCAGGCACGGGGAATCGAACCCAGGTCTCCAGCATCAAGCTTTTTTTTTTTCCCCCACAGGCTTATAATCTATTTTAAAACCTGTATTCTAGTACATAATAACTCTTTCTTACAACTTTTTCATAGTCCTTTCTGAAAGAATTTATTTTCCGGGTTTAGGGAACTCTGAGAAGTCCAGCTTACTAGGAAATAAATTCAATTTGATTTCTTAACCAAACTTCCTGAGTGGCCAATACATGAATTTATCTTCAATTCAAGAATGAACAGAGCATTGTCTTACCAAATGTCATCATTTCCTCCCTTTGGAGAGGGAATAGAAAGACTAGAGCTTAACAAATTCAGAGAATGTTAGATAGGTCTTCAGCTGGAATCTGGAAATCAAAGCAAAAGAGAAGAAAAATAAATAAAAACAAAGCTTGTGAGCTTTGAGAAACAAATGGGTTGGGGAAAAAGCTAATTTTCAAAGGTCTCCATCCGCCCCATGGCTACTCCTTTCTCTTCTAGGACCTTTCCGCCTCTCTTCATTTCAGTTTTGAATTAGGAATACTGGAACTGATCACTTTTCAGCCTCAATAAGTCCTTGCTAATTATTTTAACATTTCAGGTTCAGGAAACCCAAACCCAGTGTTTGTTAAGTGCTCTTTGCCTTGATTTGTATGCCCTCTTATATTTCAAGGGAAGTTGGGTCCATGTGTTTCTGATTCATTTTTACTTAACTCATCAAGACATTGTTTCATAAAGGCCATTTGATGTCCAAAGATTCTGCTGAACTTTTTGTTCATTAAACCATAAAGCCAGTGAAATAATATGCAGAGTTTATAACAAAAGAACAGAATTAGAAGACCCAGGAGCTATCCTTACTCCGTCCTTGACTTGCTTTCATATAACGATGAGTCACCTTTCTAGATAACTTTGTTATCTGGGTGCGGATAATGACACTAAATACAAGGTTTAGAGAATTTTATAATAAGATATCATTTTGGAGAGTCTTTCTTAAGAATAAGGAATGTTATAAACCAGTACCAAAATAGAGTTGAAAGAATGAGTTTTGACTGGTTTGGAGGTTGTTATAGTGGTTCTTTTGACCAAATACCACAACTCAAAAGTAACGTTTCAAATGGTGATTAGATGATCTGTATCGTTTCCACCGGAAAGCATAATCCTTACACAGATTATGTATTTCCTACTGGTTTCCTTGTTGAGCTAACAACCACACCGCCAATCTATTTAGCAACTTGCAGAAAGATAATGGGTAGACATTTGCCATAATGAGAGGTTTCCATTTCTGGCTCAAAAGCAGAAATTCTCCTAATATTTCATTTTGGGGCATCTAATACCAGAAAACAAAGTTCATGTATATGAAGTGGCAACAACTTCATCAGATATCAAAATGAAAATTAATTTTTGTTTTCATTCATTTCAGCTTTCCATCGGGTTCATTAACCAGCTATCACTTCCTGTTCTCTGGCTTCTCAGGTGGCTGTGCTGATATTTTACCAAGTCTCCAGAGGGCTTAATAGGAATCAAGAACTGTAAGACACTAAGAAGAGAGTAGTCATTGGGTAGTTGGAGATATTGAAAATTAACTTTTCCTCCAAGCCACTTTTCCAAACCACAAATCACAAACTTCGTGTGTGCGTGTATGTACGCATATATGTATGTATTTTTTCCTCTTGATCACTTGATCTCCAGGCTGTAGCCTGGTGTCAAGCAAAAGTCCTAGCCAAACACAGCATAAGCATCACGTGAAACAGACTGAGATGCACCCACTTGCAAGACTGAGGCTGACAAGAAGTGGGATTCACAACACCCTCCCAAGTTCTGGGTCACAGGTAAGCTATGGTATCTTCCTTAAAGGGATGCATAGCCTAAAAACCAACCCTCTGTACAGGGGATGCCCATGCACTCCAATTGCCAGCTGCTCGACTTCCACAGTCACTAGGCAGTGCCCCTGCCCTCTCCATCTCTCCTCCTCCCCAACTAGGTATGAATGGAGAGATATTTTCTGTATCTTCTAAAGGATGCAAATTCTCAGGTTCCATATTCATTGCTTTCAAGATAGAATGGAGGGTCCTTGCTTAAACTAAATAAGAATACATACAGGAAGTGGAAATGAAATTTAGAAGCATATAAATAGATTTACTAGTCTTAATATGTTTTTAGAAACATGTTGCCCTTAAATGGATGAAATCTGGTTGAGATTTTAAAAATGGTCATGTAGTGAGAGTGTGTACTTGTTATCCACTGCTGTATAGCAAATCACTCCAAAAGTCATGCCATAAAACAATAATAACAATAATAATCAGATTTCTGTGATTCGGGAATTTGGCTGGGTAGTATTGGCATTTATGAGGTTACAGGCAGACATGCTGGGACTGCAGTCCTTTCAAAGCTTTCTTTACTCACATAGTTGGTGCCTGCCTGGGTTGGTGGCTGGAACAACTGAGGTTCCTTGGGCAGGCAGAAGAGATAAAGACCTATGTCCACTTGGGCTCTGTAGCATGGCAGCCCTTTGGGTACCTGGATTTCTTCCATGGCAGCTCAAATCCCCACAGGTCCATCTCTCAAGACTCAGGCAGAAGCCATATCCTGGTTCCTAATCTAGCCCAGAATTTGCTCAGGAATGCATCCCCCTCATTTTATTCAAAGGGCCTGTCCATATTCAAGGGAAAGGTATTTAGAATCTACCTGCAGGAATGTCAAAGCATTTGCAGATCTGCTTTAAACCATCACAGAGGAAGTCAGGAAGAAGTGAACGTCAACTGAAAATGGCAAATAGGAAAGTGTGAAAACTAATCATCATAATTTCCACTGGCATTTTAAAAAAATTGTCATGAATCAAATTTGGGCCTTCAAAAACTTCTTAATACAATTTTATTTTTGTTGTGTAATTATATTTTTAATGACATTTTTTCTTTTTAATTAATTTATCAAATTTTGTTTTGCACCTACCACATGTTAAGTGTGTGCTAAATAATCGGGTGAAAAAGCAAATTTATTCAGTTCATGCTTTCAAGGAGTTTACAGTCAAAATTACAATTCCTTGTAATAAATATATTAGAAGCATAAACAAGGCACAGAGATGGAATAGATGAAGGACAGAAAAAATAACCTGATCAGATCATACCATACATTTCATTCTACCTTACAAACTTGCAAGGTGATTTTCAGTGACAACTGTTTTAAATGTGCCATAAGACATTTTCTTAATATTAATCTGGAAGTCATCCCTAAGATAGCTCTTTAGTACTATAGATTTTCTGAGGTTAAAACCTCATTTTCAAAGGCTAAAACACGTGAGATATAAGCACAGGATCCTAGGCTAGGAATACATCATTGAGATGTCATTTGGCCCCTCCGCATGCATCCAAGCAGATCTCAGCCCAGCTCAAATGGATGAAAAATCTCTCCTATTAGAACATTTTCCAGATAGTGTTAATAAGAATAGCTTTTGCAGTTTATTAGATGAAAGATATTTGCAACATTGCCTGAGGTCCTGATCTGTCAGTGGTCCACCAGAGGCCGCCTGTGCAGAATGAGGAGGCTATAGGGCAGACTATGGGGAGGCTGATTCAGAGGCTGAAGATGGAGAAAAGTCACTAGGAGACCAAAGGCTGGTGGCAATCAGGGAGTTAGGTAACCAACAAGCCTTGTCTCTTTTTCCAGCTTTGTCGATTACTCTGCCATCACACATGCACTTTATTTTGTCTAAATATGGGTATGCTAGAAAAAACACACACACACACAACCATTTTGATAAATTTATTTATAAGCACATGTGAAGTTTTATCTCTATCTCTTTGCCCTGGCAGAAGTCTTAAGAGGATAATTCAAAGATTCACTCTTGATAAAGATATGCAATAGGAAAAGAGAAAGTTAAGATAAAAATTGTTAGAATTCAGGAAATAATGATCTGTTTGGTTAAAGAGCATTAGCGAGGGGCATAAGGAGCTGATTTTCCAGAAAAGCTCTTAATCGCATTAAAGTTTGTCAGAAAATTGCTGAAGCATTTTATCGGGATTGCTAATTTCTTTCCAGAAGAAAGTTGGTTGTGAACTGCATCCACAAAAAATGTTCTATCCCAGACCAAATTTGGACCATTTTTTATTTGTTTGTATTTATTTACCCTTCCTGCTGCACATTTCATGCTCTCACAGACAATATCAGAATGCGTCTTGTGCCCAAGGTAACACTCCCCCACCTCCTAATCACTACCACTTCTTGTGTAAGGCCAAGAGCATACACTCTCTCTTCCTAATGTTTTCTTTCTGTTCTTTCTAATTCTTTTATTGTACTGCTCTTGCTTTTTATTCTTGTTACTTGTGATCATATCTCATTTTATCTGTAAGAAATGGTAACTTTTCCACTGTATAAGTTCATTAGTGCTCAGTAAAGTTTGAAATAATAAATGTATAAAACTAAACCCATTGTATATGAGATATTCATGATACAATCTTCAATTTAGTGTACTTTAAGGAAATATTTCACCAACTAAACTAATTTCTGCATCAGTCAGATTAGATTCAGCGGTAAATAATTGAAAACCCCAAATAACCATGTTTTAAGCAAGATGGATATTAATTTCTTTCTCTCTCATACAAGCAATCTGGAGGCAGCCGTCTGGGGCTGCTGTGGTGATGTCATGTCCCTTCTATCTTGTTGTTCCAGCATCCTCAGCATGGAGTATCTTCCTTGTGGTTCAAGGTGGATGCTTCCGTATTAGCCAACACACCCTTATGCTGGCAGCAGAATGGAAAGAGTTGAGAATGGCCTACCCCTTCTTTCTAAGGATACATCTCAGAAGTTGCATATAGCACATCTGATAATATCCCACTGGCCACAACTTCATTGCATTTGGTATCCAGTAATAAGGGAAACCAAGGAATGTTTCCAGTTTAAAATTCATGTTTCTACTACTAAGGAAGAAAAGAGAGCAAATATTAAGGGACAGTTAATATGTTTTGTAAATATACTTTTGTGTTAATATATCGCATCATTATAAAACATGCAAAAAGTTAAAATAGATGAGATAAGAAATAAATATAAATAGGTGTTCTAATAATTTCCTCCTCACTAATGGGCTCTCTTAGGCATGCATCAATCTAACAGATGTAAAATACACTAATTTATGCTCTTCGAATAGCACACAGGTCATTATTTCAAATGAGAATTCAACCAAAACCGAACAAAGAAGTTAGAGCAAAAATGCTAACAATATATGCTGTTACAGTACAACAACAATTGTTAAATTGTTAAAACTCCCACATTTTGGGTCTGACAAACAAATTAAGTGTCTCGACAAAATGTCTGCATTGAAAACCCCATTTGGCCTTTTTCACAATATAGTTGAATTTGTTAAAGAGTTCAACATCTTCTTGTTTATGAAGTTTTAACTTTACTACTATTGGGTTACCCAGCTGGAATAAACAAAGAACAGTGCTGTTCTACTCATTGTGGTCATGAATTATAGGGTACAGGAGAATCATGTTAAGGTACCATGGAGTCTCAATTTCAATGTACTGTGTACTATGTAGGCTTCCATAAAATGTGTGTGTAGACTTAAAGTTTTTCCAATGAAGCTAGAGCTGAAGTTGCCCAGCCAGTCAGGTTGTATTTCCCTATGGCCAAAGCCCAAAATTGACAGCTCTCATTTTGTATTACAGAGTAAAACCAAGCAATCAAGACCAAGCTACATTGCTACTCACTGACATCAATTACTTAGCCTAATTATCTTGACAAAGTTTCCTAATCATTTAAATCTTCCATTTTCTGGGACCATAAAAGCAATAGAGAACAGCGGAAAAAGGGATCATGCCAACTGCTAATGTCTAAGATATAGAATTTTGACCAGAGTCAAGCATGCACCCAAAGCCTTATGCATGAAAAGACTTCAGAAACAGTTTAAAGAAAGTTCAAGCAGGATTTTATGAAGATAGACTTCAAATGAGAACATTTGAGCTTAAGAGAGATGGAGGATTTAAAAATGAAATTCTGATCATGCTATGATGAATAAATGCAGAAATGAAAAAATCAGTAACATTGCCCAGAAATTCTCTGATGAGTTTAGATTTTAAAAGAACACATATTAAAAGTCAAGGAAGGACATACAACCAAGGCACAAATTGTATAAGAAAATTGTCAGAATTGTTAATGCACTGATAAGCCAAGGCTTACAAAAGTGACAAAATCAATAAAACCTGTCATTTCATCTCTGTTTGGATCATGGATGTGAAGAAGAAAGTAAAGTCGACAATTCTGTAGATGACAGTATAATTCTGGCAGATGAAAGCAGCATTTCAATCAAGGAAAATAACTTCAAAAATTAAAAGGCAAGTATGAGTTAAAAAGGGACACGAATTTCCAGAAAAGAATGGGCTGCTAAAAAAGAATCCAATACTTCATTTCCAAAGGTCCTGCCTTCCAGGATTCTGCAGGAGTCTGCAGGCAGGATTGTAAGATAACTCTCAGTAGTCCTTGAAAAGCAAAGGAAACCTGAGATATGTCAAGAGAGTGGAACAATACAGACACATTTTTTATTTTCAGAAGGTGGGAGACGGGGGTTGGGAGCAGATTCTAGAAACTACAGAAAGTGGACATGATGTTATCTTGAAAAATTCCAGAATAGACTATTAAACAGAGGGTTTGTGGACCTTAGAAAACAAAATGCTGGCTAGTAGAGTCTAGTTTGTATTCCTACTGAAAGTCCATTTCAACTTAGCTTTATTTCCTCTTTCAGTAGAGTGAATGAATGAGCAGGTCAAGAGGCACATGCAATGAATGTGGGAAGGAGGAACTCTTATAAAATAATCTCTTTAAATGGCAATGTCTGAAGTAACCTTAAAGATATGCCACAGGGGGTGGGTGGTGTGATGGTGGCTCAGTGGCAGAGTTCTCGCTTGCCATGCCGGAGACCCAGGTTTGATTCCCGGTGCCTACCCATGCAAAAAGGAAAATATATATGCCATAAGGTATTTTCTTTTTTCTTTGTGAAAAGTAATTTCTTTTTTGATTTTATGAGCAACATATTTTTAAGCGTGTAGACACACAGTATTTCCTAGACCCCTGGATTGCAATTCATTGTGAGGTGATATATCAATTTCAAAACAGCTTTTGGGGATGAACGGTAATTATATTAAATATAAAATTCATCCTAATTTTGGAAGCACTAAAATATTAAAAAATGCATCTTAGAATGGAGGAAATGTGTAGTCATCCACACACATATTTACAGGATTAAAATCATTCATTTTATTTACGAGGCATTCGGTTATAACCTTTGACCTCATGTCATTAAAAATTCTATAATATCATTTCTAGTAAATTAATCATGTTTATTCATTTAATTATTGCTCCATTGTTCTGAAAATTTTAATTTTTTTCTTATAAATAATTTTGCCATTTATTACTCAGAAATATTCATCTACATTTCTGGTTAGTTTCTTGGGATACACTTCAGAGGTGAATTATTGGGTAAAAAGATGTATATGCTTTAAAGGTTCTTAATGCATAGTATCAAACTATTTTTTAGAGAGTTTGTACCAGTTTACATCAGCGGTTTTTTGAGAGGACCCATTATACCACCATTCAAAATTACCTTTCCTTTGCAAATTCTTTGTTTTGGCAGGCAAAAAAGTGATGTCAATTTAAAAAATTTGGTTTATATTTTATTTACAGTAAAACTGAATATTTTTTCATATGACATTACTATTTGTGTTTCTTCTCTGAATTGTCTTTTCTTGTTTTTTATTTTTTTGAATTATTTACTATTTACCTTAGTTGATTATGTGCTTTTGATATATCAAAGATACTAACCATTTTCTCTCCTATTGATTGCAGTTTTAATTTTTGGTATTAAACATTTGTGTCATTTTCTTTTAAATTGACTATTCTTTTCTTCATCTTTTTGTTTTTTTAAGCTCATCCTAAAGAATGTATGAGTTTTAGTTGGAAAGTTTACAAAATGTACTTCAATTGTTATATCTGATATTTGACCTTACTTCTAGCATCTTGTTTATTCCTTTTGCTTTTGTGTAATGTCTTGCTGTTTATTTTGTGTGTTCCTGTGTTTAGCTCTCTGATTGGTGTTTTGATTGCTTTTATCTTCCATAGTGATTTGGAACACAGACATCCTTTTTTTAGTTTTTTTTATTTTACTGGTGGTTGTTGCTAAGTCTTCCAAATCATATGTGAATATATATCACAAAATATCAAATTCATGAATGAAGCAAAACCTTAGAATTCTTCTCCTAATCTTATGTGAGATTAGGAATTTAGTCTGTTTTTACTGCCTCCAACACTTCCCCCACTTGCTTTTGGGTCTCTATTGATAACTGGAATTTAGATCTAAATCATTGCTACCAAATTCTTACGTTTCTATTATATAACCTTTTAAACAAAGTTTTATGTTTGTTTTCAAAGGAATTATTTATTTTATGTTTGCATTCGGTTTTGTATGAATGTAACACTATTTTAATTTAACTACATATTAATCCGGTTTCATTGCTCATAATTACCAGCAGCCCTTTTATATTAGAACTTTTCCATTTCTTGCTCTTTGATTTTTTTGTCTGACTTTCAGGCAACTAGATTTTGAAGGGCCAGATGAAATTAGCAATGATGATGTTGAAGTAGGGTACTGAGGTTAAAACAAAATAAATACAGGTTGGGAGAAGTTTTGGCAAAAATATTTATGAGAAGGACGAGGAGGTTTGAGTCATGGTAGGCTCAATATGAGCAGTGTAATGTAATGGTTACAAAAGCTGATGCAATTAACAATTGTCAAGATAATAAGCATAAGTCACAGAACAAAATGCAAACAATTCACCTTACTAAGGAATAGCCAGACAGCCTTTGACTGAAGCACTCAGGTCAGATCTGAGCACCCATAGCAAGAATCCTAAAGAGCAATTATAAGAGAGAAGAATCTGAAAATCATGTCATAGGAAGATTCATTGAGGAATTTGGGTGCTTTAAATGAAAAATAAAAAATAAAAAGAGAGAGAGATTTAGGAGCTATGGTAGTAATCACGCATTTGTAGGCTATGATAGAGAGTAAAGACTCATTGCTCCTGGTGGCAAAGAGTAGGACCCATGAGTGAAGTTTCAGGGGAGAAGAGCTTAACTCAGAAGTAGAGAAGGAGCAATTTTGACAGTAGAGTTATCCAATTTTGGCATGCATCGCCTCAGACTCTACAATGTATTTCCTCAGAAATACATTGATGTCTGCTGAAGATGATACATTCACCTATGTGATGTTGGCCATGAATGGTTAATCAGAAATGTGCTTCGAGACAAATATATCACTGTGTGTAATTTCCCAGTTTTCTCCTCCTTTCTATGCAACCACCATTACTACCACCGCTGCTCGGTCACCCCCATATACCTGCAAAGAGAACTTTGTTTTTTCTCTCCTCCTCCATCTTTGAGAAGAGCATCAGATTTGGAGAAAAGGAAGGAAAATGGGAAACATTTCTGCTTGCTGGCTCAATTTCTAGAGTTTGTTTTTTAAACATAGAATACAGGGAAAATGTGATTATTATTTTTAAAAGGGTTCCTTGCTACTTAAAAAAAAAAACTAAAAGGATGGAGTGGTGGGAAAAGAGAGAGAAAAGCTGAGCTTTCTCTCTGAACTTTTGCAGGGTTTGGAGCAGGGAGGCTCAGAAGCAACTGCATGACATTGGAGATCAGGAGAGGTGAGAAAAAGGGATCTGAACATGTTCAGAAGTAGAGAAAACATATTGTCCTGAAGTAAATAAGTATGCCCCCGCTTAGATTTGCTTGGGACAAGAGACTTGTGGTACAAACAAAAGAGAATCGGAAGAAGCTAGAAGAGTTTCTGCTGCCCGTCTGCACAGGTGAAAAGCATAAGACCCTTAGTGATGAGGGACCGGAATATTCAGTAAGATCCCCTGTCTCACTTTACAGTATTTATGCAAATGGTTGTATACGCTGGTGCTAATATTAATTATATGGTAAAATATACAGGGCTGTAATGATGGTTTGAAGCTGTATGTACTCTAGAAAATCATGTTCTCAAAGCTAATCCATTCCTGTGGGTGTGAATCTAATGTGGGTGGGACCTTTCATTAGGTTACCTCAGTCAGGGCATTCCCCAGCTGGGTCTTAATTCCCGTACTGGAGCCCTATAGAAGAGGTGAAATTCAGAGACACCTGTAAACTGAGAGAGAAGAACACAAACAGAAGCTCAGAAAGAAACCCACGGATGGAGCAGTCAGAAGCTGAAAGCAACAAAATCCAGGAGAGAAGGACCAGCGGGCGCCGCTGTGCGCCTCGGCATATGACAGAGGAGCCCAGGATCACTGACTCACCTGTCGTTGCCTTGATTTGGACATTTTCACCGCCTCAGAACTGTGCGCTCATAAACTAATTAATCCCCATTGTTAAAAGCCAGCCCGTTTCTGGTATATTGCATTTCAGCAACTTTAGCCATCTAAAATAGTTGTCATTTCAGAGTCTGTCATTCCAGACTCACTCATCCCTATCGACTGTTTTCTGCTCTGTGTGTGTGTATGTATGCATTACTTCCCCATTATAATAAAAATTCTATTGCCCAAGGGGGCAAAAAAGGTGAAGGCACCACCCATCCTAAATGCTGTTTATTGGCTTATTTCTTTTCAGTGTGCTAGTCATTGGGAGTATAAAAAGAAAGCCTGCCTTGGAAAGACAGCAGGCAACAGAATACAACACTCTGGCCCCACTTTAAGATTTGATATGCTTCTATCCAGGCTCCAGATTTCACATAGTATTATACTATATTGTTTAAGATATACAGCATTTGTATGCACAGGGTCGTAATTCATCAAAAATTTCAAGTATCAATCTATTTACAAATTTTACAATCAGATAAACTATGCAGGAAGGTATTGTTTAATTAAGTGATTATAATTAAGAAATAAGTTTGACATGTATTAGCAAAAAATGTGAGTAAATTCTTGGATAAAAGAAAAAAACCTGGTGGCAGATAACAGATTTTGCACAATTATATGTAGACATTTCACCCACCTAATATGGAGTAATTATTATCAAGTGCTAATCAGTGAGAATTCTTTTGTAAGAACCATTTTGGTAGGTTCTTTGCAGATCATGAAAAAGATAGCCTGACCTCCAGGAATTCATATTCAAGACAGATTATTCAATGAATGGTACCAGTTGGGTACTCCATTCTGCAACTAAAAGACAACACATTTTCAAAGACCAATGACCTTCACCTCCTTCTCCTACTATACAATTACATTTAAGTCTGAAACTTTGCATCCGAAGCTGTATGTGTTCTACAACTTAGATTCACCATTATCTTTTCCAAGAAGAATGATCTTCCAGTTTCTACTAAGTTAGAACAACAATAGGGTGCTGTAGAGTGAGTTGCTACAATGATGTATCTTGGGAACACAGGTTCAGGGCACAACAGAAACTTTCAGCAAATAATCCCTTCATTACTTGCACAGAATAGAGTTCAGAAAGGGCAAATAATCTCCTTGTCACTTAATCAGCACAAAGAGTTGAAAAGAGCAGGGGAAGAAGCCCTATTGTAGCCAATCTCTCAGGGTGGCTGAAAACTATGCTGGGTCTGAATTGGTAGATGGCAGCTCTGTGCTGCCCCACCTCATACCAGAGGAGAGGGACAAAACTATGTTGTTTGAGTGTGGTGTTTATCCAGCTCTGTGGGGGGAGCTCTCTCTAACCAATGAGAATTCTTGTTCTGGAAAGCATCTGGGGCTGCTGGTTCTGGTTTCCCAGTTTAAGGTCTGGCTGGGCCTTCTCATTAGATTTAGCGTCTTTCCAAGGTTGTGGAGTTTCAGACAATAGGAAAGGAGGTGGGGATAGCAGAAGGCCTAAGGTTTGTGACATCCCCAGAGAAGATGGGGGTAGGTGAGGTCTAGACAATGGCCACTTTACAGATACCTGTGATTTCCTGGACAGTGCCATTCCATGAAAAAATGTGATGACATTATATAAATTGAGAAAAAATATAAAAATTTGTTCTTGATTGAGTTTCTATTTGGATGAATTAAGGACAGAGAAGGAAAATGGCTTTGATGAACCATAATGCATATAAAATGGTCTAGGCTTATGGCTTACACATCCTAGAAAATCAATAAATATTGGAGTTCTTTCTTACTACTCAGATATTCATATTTTCAAGTAAGTCCAATTTCATATTCATTGTATCACTCAGAAGCACATCGAAATTTAAATTTTCTACAGTTTTAGTTGGCATGTTTTTATTTTTTTAATTATTATTTTTTTAGTTGGCTTGTTTTTAGCATTGCTACTGATAATCCCAGTTGATTGAGATTTTCACATAAGCTATGTGTCCTATAATCGCCCAGCCAAATCTGATATTCTTGAGCTTTCTTTTAGGAGGCCACAGTGGCTGGTGTGATGGAACACTCCATTCACTTTCTTAACAGTGTTTCCTTTTGATCCTCAACGTATTTTGCATTGGCAAACCATAAATATTATTTAGCGTGAGGCATTAAGACCTTTAATTCCTGTAGAAATCACAATCTTACATTTTCTGTCCTTGGGCCCACATTGTCTCTATAGCAGTTTGCCTAGGGATATGTTACAGCCAGCAAAGTCAAGATGTTTAAGAACCCAGAGTATTGAAAGAGGTTCAGTTCCCATCTAATGATGTGCTTTCTATTTTCTATTATAGGTGCCCAGAAGGCGAGGTCGATGCCCACTTTAATTGCGGGTGCAATCTGCAATATACAGTCAATGGCCTATGGGTGCTTAATAAACACTAATGGAAAATTAAGGTGATGATGGGTAACTGTCTTTGATGTCATTACCACTTGCCAAAGAATTAAACTACATTTACACTTCCAGTAATTATCTCCCATGCCAAATTGTTCCAATGTGGACCCAAACATTGCAATTTTAGATTGGATTTACACTGCAGAAATGATTACTTAAGTATTCTACTATGAGAAAAGCTCGGGCTTTGAAATAAATAATTTTTACAACTCAATAGACAAGTTTTCTGCCCTTTTCTATATTGTTATTGTCTAATAAGATAAGTAAGAGGTTGGAAGGGGGATGCAGGAAATTTTACAGAAGACAGATGGCGCTATAACTACTTTCCAGAGCAATGGCACTTCAAGTTCTACAGCGTGGATGTTTTGTATTGTAACATGTACAGCTCAAAATTTCCCATTTTAACCACTTTCAAGGGCGCAACTCAGTGGTATTCATTACATTCATAATATTGTGCTACCATCACCAATATCCATCACCACAACTTTTTTCCTTTGTAATACTTTTTGCTTTTATTTAAAATTAATACATGCTCATGATAAATTATTCACACCAAAGGGTATACAAAGACAAGCGCACTTCCCTTCTCACCTAGATCCCTGCCCCACACTCCAGAGACACCCGTAGATAGTGGTCCTTTGTATGGGTAGTTATTTTCTTAAGCCCCAGGGGTTTTAAAGAGAAAGCAAAGAAATGACAGACTCAACAATGGTGAATCAGCAAGGTACTGAGCATCTATTTCTCAGGTACTGAGCAGCTATGTCCCAGGTACTGAGCAGCTATGTCCCAGGTACTGAGCAGCTATGTCCCAGGTACTGTGCTGGGTGCCTCAGATAGGCCTTCCTGCTTCACGAGGTTTGTAGCTGACAGAGAGGAGAGTATAATTAGCAGGGCAGTAGCATCATCCCATTACTGGGCAAAGGCGGTGGATTCTTTTGCCCAATGCACTCAAGTGTCCAATTCCTGAGACACGGAGGTTTCAAAGAGAGAAGGAGTTTATTACTAGGCACATAGCAGGAAATCAGGCGGCATATCTGCCCAAAATCTATCTCCCCATACTGCAGTAATTCTGTTAGTTTTATAGTATTAAAAGATGGGCAGGTTTTAGCATAATGAGCACACTAGCCCCAGATGATATAATTAAAGGTCATCTAATTATTGAGCATAAGCAGATTGATTACATGCTTAGTCACAGAATGAATGTAAGGAAATGGAGGCCTTGATATAATGATGGGTGTGATTTTTTAGTGTTTTAATGAGGTACATGTCACTTATAAGTTAAAGTCTAAGCTACTGCACATGTCAAATGGGTCCATTTTGGTTAGTTCCAGCTTCAGTTTTCAAGACAATTTTGGAAATGGGATGGGTTAGTTCTGGGCTGACCCCAAGACCCATCAATGATAAACATTAGGGGCTGTCTTTAGTGATTACAAGACTCTAAAGCTGAAAAACTGGATAACTGGGTACAAATGAAGGTTATTTACAAGGTTTTTACAATCACAGGGCACAAGATAAAGGCTATATCATCATTTTCAGAGATCAAGGCAGCTGAATTACAATTTAGAGATTTCAGGTATTTCCCTCTGCTTACTCTAATATACTAGAAAGCAAGAGTAATAACTACATACATATTCAGTAATCAAACTCACCCCATAAATCCTGATTTCTCCATTACAATCCTAAGAATTTCAGCTGCTGAGAGAAATAGCAAACTGCCCAGAATAAGTAAGAATTTCAGAAAGACATCATAAACATGAATTAGTAAGGCAAAGAGAGAAAGAAAAGATTTTTCTCTGACAGTAACTTCTGCAAGAAACAGGAGGTGAGAGAAAAGCATGGCCCATTTAAGGGCCAAAAAAAAAAAAAAAAAGGTCACGTTTGGTTAAAACTTACGTCTGCAGAAAGGTAGGCAAAATAAAAAGATGAGAGAGGACAGAGTAACTCAGTAGCCACTGACCACCTTCCCAATATCATTGTTATAGTATTGTACAGAGAATGCGGCGCAGAGCTTGAGAGAGTTCAATTTCAGACACTGGCCAATTAACTACAAATCATCCTCAGCTGCCTCATCTGTAAAGGAAAAGAAGTCAAAGCTACCTCACAGGATTACTGAGAAAATTGAAGTCAATTGTATCATTTATTCACTAAACATGATGCCAGACAGATACAAATAATAAGGCTCAATAAATGCAAAAAGCAGAAATTAATTAATTAAGTTAATTAAAAGATTAGTCTAAGCCATTGCGATCTCTCTACAGGGATCACCACATTTTCATCGGGCAAAGCCTCAAACACAAGGTTCTGAAGTGCTGGAACACAATTCAGTGGGGACAATGGCCCTTTCCATCCCCCCATCATGGAAACTCCCAGCCACCACTCTCTTCCTTCCACTGCCTCAGCCACTCCCGAGACTTTCCCCACTATATCCTAAGACAACACGGTACCTGCCTCTGTGGCTTGATATTGATATTATACAATCTAAGACTGTTTCCGAAGAATCTATTACCTGAGTTGTATTTTTGCCAAAGGCACAGAATGATGTAGGTTGGATATCTCCTCTGCCTACCAGTTTCCAGGATGGTGTTTCTCCTTGTCTTAGTGTTATTGTAGTTCTCTGAAGCTAGTTATATCATATTCTGGAATAAAAGGCTATACATTTTTAGGCCATCATTTTAACTTGATATTATTTCAAGCAAATCAATATCAACCCAGAGAAAGGAAAGGTAACTTCAGCATAGAGGAAGCACCAGCTCCACAGAAGAAATGCAGATCAGCAACCAGTACATTTTAATTAAATAATCACCACAAAAGGTTACAGACTCATTAGAAAACAAAGAAGCATGGAAATCTTTGTTTGTGAAGAAGTTTAAATATGATCATTTCGTATAGCAGGCCACCTGCCTTCTTCACCACACTTTGAAAAATTATCACATTTTCTCAAAAGTTTTTATTTCATGAATTATTAATTTAGAAAAATAAATTGTGTGTATCCTCATACGCAAAAGTATGAAGCTAGCTTTATGTAAAGCATCTGGCCCCAAGCTACATGAGACTAGGTAAGCCAAGGGTAGGACAGTTTAGGGGTCCTGACTTCTGGAGGAGGCTCAGATCCTTGTCTCTGCAGATGCAATTAAACTTGTGAATCGCCTACTTACATTGTGGTTCTTCTAACTTAAAGCGTTCACTGTTGGTTTTCCTAAGAGGCTGGTGGTTTCCCAACCTAACAGATAACAGTGGCTTTATTCAGATAGTCTACTCCCCCAAGAGCCATCTAAACCCAACCACCCATCATTATCATCTTTCTGCCTTTACCTCAGGTCCCCTATTAGTTCTACTCTATGTTCACTTAATTTTACAGGTTTTTTTGAGCCTAGAGCCTTCCAGAATCTATAGGTAGCGCCATTTTTCCTGTGTGGCTGATCATTTAGAGTCTTCCTATAACTGCAATGTGCTTGCACATATATACATAAGGGGAAAATTAATACAACTCTCTATTTAATCCAGACAAGCTGCAATTAATTCAAATAATTCAGTTAATAAGTATTTTTAAATACTATGTTTCTAAATCTATATTGTGGAAAACTCAATTTCTGCTCCCAAGAGCTTTTAATAAACAAGTTGCAGAGTACAGCCTCAAACACAAACGAGACAACAGATACAACTGATATTAGTATATGGTATCATAGAGACAGGAGAAAGAGCACCTGAAAGTTGAAATCAATCGAGGCAACTGCATTCTCTACTCGACCTGGAGTGTTCCTGGAAGGCCCTTGGCTTCCATTTACTCACTTTACAGGTGAGAAAGGTCTGATCTGAAGTCTTAGTTTGGAGAATAAATAATTATGGAGCTTAAATTCTGCATTCTATTTGGTAGATCATTGGTAGAATTCAGTTAATAACCAAAAACCACTGTGGGTCATGCCACAATAGCCGTGGAAGTATCCCAAACTTACTGAACCACCAGAGTGAAGCCAGGGAGTTATCTCTACTGCTCATCATGAGTGCAAAGAGTGAGATGATCATGGTGGTAAAACCCAACTGGTTTTCTAAAAAGAAACTTCTGGTAGTCAAATTTATTTTTCTTTGTCGTGCACTGTGAAAAAAAGTGGCACTCATACCACTGCATAGTTTCAATTATTTCCTGGAGTGCAGCTGGGCTTTGGAACTCAGTTATCCCAATTTTAAACTAGGGAGGGGGCTTGACACTGCATAGTGAAGCATTTCATCACCCAGCCTCCCATACCTCAAAAAAGTCTTTATATTTTAGATACGAAAATTCCATTACTTTAGCCTCATATCAAGTTTCACCATTCCATAGGTTCGGTTAACACACTCCAAATGAAAGAATCCAAACAGACATTTGATAAGCTATCTCTCATGTATCTAATTCATGCCAGTTGATTAGAAGAATATATTCTGAAATGATTGACAGTTCTGTGACAATACCAATTTATTACCTGTCAAGCTGCAAGGTATGCTTCTGATATACAGAAGTGAAATAATATTGAAATGAAACTAACTCTAAATTAAAACAGGAATTCAACTATTCCAAATAGATCCCAGATGACTATGAAAAACATATTTATCTGGGTAATAACAATTAGTTAAGTCAGACATGGTTATTACAAAGATGACAAACTTCAATGCAGACTACTATGTAAGTATTCCTACTTTATTAAAATAAAAAATTACTGAACTCAGTAACTGTAATGGAATAGAAATTTGAAATTTGGAGAGCAATATATGGCAAAAGTTTGGTAGTCAGTTCTAAGGATATGACCTATTTCTTGTAAGTCAGTAGATTTATCTCTGGGTTTCAGACTCAGACATTAAAGGAGCTGTGTTATAATTGGTTCTCTTTGGGTTGTATAGTTGATATTTTTAATATCTGAAACCCATTATTTTGTAGCTGAGATTTATCCTGCTTTCCCGTAGCTTCATAAACTTTCCATTTTAAATTAAAGAACTTTCATGTGATTATAAACATTTATCCTTAAAAATGATGCTACCTTTTAATCACTTGCTAGAGTTGGCTCTCCTTGCCAAAACAAAACCTTAGAGAAGATGGCACTGTTCTTAATTTTGACCAAGAAAGATTTTATAAACTAGCAGAAGCTCAAGATCATAATAATACTCTGGAATGTCTTGATAAAAGGCAGAATTTAATGCAAAGCAAAAGGTTTAAACACAAGAATTTATACTTACAACATACAAATGTATATCTATGTTAGCAAAGGAAATAAAGGTTCTTATTCTTTTCTTTACCTATGGAACATATTAAATGCTGTTTCTCCCTGTATCAAAGTTAGTATAACTAGGTTCAAGCAATGAATAAAGCCACAGTCAGTCCATGGGTGACCCAATCAGTGTTATTTTCCTCTCTTCTGTGGCCACTTGCTGTTTCTAAACCTGAAAGACTGTGCCCCCAGAAAATGGAAGGGAGAGAAGTGCAAAGCAATTGCTGGAGGGGTCTAAACTGCTAACTAGAGCTGGCCCAGGAATACTGTCCAGGGGTATTAGCCCTAAATAAGAAACATAGCAATGGCACCAGCTCTGGAAAACTACATTAACTCTTGTTATTAAAGTATCAGTAAGTGTACATAACAATGAGAATGATTTACTTACTGTTCCTCAGGACCAGGCTATGATACTGTGCTATGTATTTCCTCCCTCTGCGTGATGTAGGCATTTTTATTTGCATTTGATAGATGAGAAAACTAAGGTTTAGAGAGTTTATATAACTTTCTCAAGGTTACATATTAGGCAATGATGGAATCATGATTTCAAGCAGGCATTTCTCATCCCAAACCCCATGCTGATAATCCACAGACATTAGCACCTTAATTTGCAGACCAATGTTTTGGTTTGTTAAAGCTGCTGGAATGCAATATACCAGAAATGGAATGGCTTTTAAAAGGGGAATTTATTATCTTGCAAGTATACAATTCTAAGACTGTAAAAATGTCCAAACTAAGGCATCCAGGGAAAGATACCTCAACTCAAGAGAGGCCAATGGGTCCAGAACCCATCTGTCAGCTGGAAACGCATGTGGTTGGCATCTGCTGGTCCTTTGGCTTTTGATCTCAAACGGCTTTCCCAGGGTTATTGTCTTTCTGCATCTCCAAAAATGTGTCGGCTCTGTTGGTTCTGAAGCTTTTTCCAAAATGAGACAGTCGGTGGCTGCCCATTGCTGTTCTTGAACAATGAGGATCCACTCTGGTGCCTGCAGACAGCCTAAGTGTACCACCATCCACAAGGGGCCCACACTAGAAACCGGGGAGTTGTCATAACTCCTCCTGCCCAGCCAGGCTGGAAAACTTTCAATTCCACTTGTGATGCATTGTCCTCTCTTCTTTCACAGCTCTGAATCCTAGAACATCCCCGCCCACCCCACCCCAACAATTCTGCATCACTTTTTCCTAACCCTCAGTTGTCTCTACGAAGATGCTAATTTCTCCAGGAAGCCCTTCCCTCATGCCTGACTCTGGGTTAGATATTCTCTTATAGCCTTCATGGCATCCTATAATTCCAGTATTATAGCACCTATTGGTCTGTATCATAATTGGTTGTTTCCTTGTCTGGGTGAACACACTGGTGCGATAAGTACTGGAAAGCAGGGATCTTGTCTTTATGTTTTTATGTCCCCAACATGCAGCAATATCTGTTGCAAGCAGTGATCAATAATCACCAGTTAAATGAATGATGAAATTTTAGCACCCTTCCTTTCCTGAAATAAGAAATCTCATATGTAATTAGAATTCCTTTCTTTTTTAAAGGAGACCTATGCAGTACTCAAAAGCTATCACTCCTTTTTCACTGTAAGGAAGTACTGCTGCCTTTAAATCACTGAAGAGGCAGCCCGGGGGGAGGGTAAAGGATATGAGGGGAAAATCAAAAGACCTGAGTTTTACCCATCGGTATTGCTCTGAGAACACCATTTCATGCATTCAAGACAATGTTTCACTAATAAAATGGGAAGGGTTGAATAGGAAGATCTTTTCTAGCTCTGAAATTCTGTGGAATGTGAGAAAAGGCACATGAGCTTCCAACATTTTTGGAAGCAGCATCAGTGCAGTTCTGCCCTCGGTTGTTATTAAATCATTCAGAGCCATTATGATAAAACTCTTGCCCCACGTCTTCCCATGATCACATACACAATTTATTTTTGTGTAGCCCTTCTTCCTGCCATCTCTAAACACCAAACAGAGTTCGTATAAAGAAACAACACAAAAAATGGTCTCACTTGAATAAAATGGGGTAATTTTTATTTAGTTAAGTTTAGAAAGAATTTTTAAATTTTTGTGTCTAGGCACTTGGATCAAAAGAAGCTAAAAAGTTGGTGATATGAAGAATAAGAAATTAAGACGTATATTCATTCCTAACTCAATATAGAGTCCATAGTAAAGGACTTTAAAGGAATCGAGTTACTCCCACTGTATGTTCTTTCTCTCTTAGGTATATATATAAGGGAACCCCATTACCCAAGAAAGGAAGTAGGGGTCATCTCAGATGCATTTTTCTTTTCCACTTGTCACATTCTCACTTGAGCTACAGGAGCCTCCTAATACGGTTCTCGACCTATTATCTCATCTCTCTCTGTGTTAGTTGGCAAGCCCCCAGAATACGATATACCAGAATGGAATGGCTTTTATAAAGGAGAATTTAATAAGTTATAAGTTTACAGTTTTAAGCTTGTAGAAATGTCCAAACTAAGGTATCCAGGGAAAGATACCTCAATTCAAGGAAGGCCAATGCATCTGCAGCACCTCTGTCAGCTGGGAAGGCACACTGGTCCCTTGCTCCTGGGCGCCATTGTTTTCAACAGAGGAGGTCCTCACTTCACTTCTCCAGGGCTGGCTTTCATATCTTGGTTTCCCTTGGCTCTCTCCAGATTCTGGCTTGCTTAACATTTCATGACGATGTCTGCTGGGCTCCAAGCATCTCCAAAGATCTGTGTCTCTGTTCTCCACGTGTCCGCATCTGTGTCAGCTCTTCTGTGAAGTTTCTGTCAGCTCTGAGGGTTCTGTCGTTTTTCTAGGCTCTGTCATTTCTCCAAAATGTTTCCCCTTGTAAAGACTAGTAATCTAACCAAGACCCGCCTGGAATGGGTGGAGTTACATCTCCATCTAATCAAAAGTCAATACCCACAATTGGGTGTGTTGCATCTCCATGGAGATAACCTAATCAAAATATTCCAATCTACATTTTAATATCAGGATTAAAAGAAACAGCCGCCTCCACAAGACTGAATGAGGATTAAAACATGGCTTTTCTGGGTTACATAATATTTTCAAATCAGCACACTGTCCAAGCACAATTTTCATGTTTTCTGGAGGACAATTTGGCAATATGTATCAGAGTCATTGTAATCATTCCTACTCCTTGAACTAGCAATTAAACTTCTAGAAATATACTTAAGAAACCAATCAAATATAAGCACAAAGATGTATATGAGCAATGATGTTTACATAGCATTATTTATGTTAGCAAAACACATGACAATATATATGTCCAATAATTCATTCTTAGTTGGAATTCTTATATATGATGATACCCATGTAGCCATTATGAAATCATTTTGTAGAAGAAAATTGATTTAAAAATTTTCAAAATAAGCTGTAGAGTGAAAAAGCAAGTAATTAAAGAGCATGTACAATATGAAATCATTTAAAAATACACATATATATGTGGATAGGCACATACACATACATTATAAACACTGTTCTGGTTTGTTAGCTGCCAGAATGCGATATACCAGAAACAGAGTGGCTTTTAAAAGAGATAATTTATTAAGTTGTAACTTTACAATTCTAAGGCTGTGAAAATGTCCCAGTTAAAGAAAGTCTATACAGATGTCCAATCTAAGGCATCCAGGTAAAGATACCCTGGTTCAAGAAGGCTGATGACGTTCAGGTTTCTCTCTTGGCTAGAAGGGCATATGGCGAAGTCAGCTAGCTTTCTCTTCTGGCTTCTTGTTTCATGAAGCTCCCCCAAGAGCATTTTCCTCCTTCATCTCCAAATATCTCTGGCTGTGCAGGCTCTGTGGCTCTTTCCAAAATTGTTCCCTCTTAAAGGGCTCAGTAAGCAACCCCACCTTGAATGGGTAGAAACACATCTCCATGGATATCATCTAAGCAAAAGGTACCACCCACAATTGAGTGGGGGTCACATTTCCATGGAAACAATTAAAAAAAACTCCCAGCCAGCAATACTGAATGGGGATTAAAGGACATGGATATTCTGGGGTCCACCACAGGTTCACACCAGCACACAGACACATATAGAAAAGTGATCAGAAGGAGCTACACTAACATACCAAAAGCACTTATCCTCTGAGTTGTTGGATTGTAAGTTGTTGGATTCTAAGTATTTACACATATTCAATGTATTTTATTTTATAATAGAAAAAAATTATGAAAATTTATGCATGCAAATCTGATTATGTTAATCTTTCAAGGAACCTCCAGGACCTCAAGATCCAAAGTCTTTGGCATGACAGCAGGGAGCATTTACAAACTAGCTCTTGCCTAACTGCATGCTCATTCACTAGCGACCTCATCCATCCACTTTACCCACCAGGACAATCAGACACGATGTCTCTTTCACCTGCTGTGACTATGCAGGCTGAACTCTCTACCTGGAGTACTCTCTGTCTTTCTATGCTGGGCAAACTCCAGTTCACCCTGTGAAGCCTTCCTCATGGAAGCTCTCCCCTGAGGAGCTCTTCCTGTCCTCCCCTGCCTCTCTTCCCTGAGGTGGTCACTCCTCCTGGAGTCTACCTTCAAGTATCTCCATGTTTGCAAGTGCCCCATTCCACCACAACCACACTCTGATATTTATGTCTTCCCTATGACACTGAGCTCTGAGAGATCAGGGACCAGGTCTTTGTCTCATTTGAATCTAGCACCAATGCAGGAACGTTGCAGAGATTCAAAAAATATGTGCTGGGTTGAAATAAATGACCAAAATCTAAAGGAGGGATTTCTGCTTCCTACACAATTTTGGTAATTATGCTCCAAGTTTACAGTCCACTTTGTCTACATGAATTTACTCTAGGTTCTCAACTTTCACACCCAATGAAATTCGCATGACTAAACTGTGCAAGTTTAAGCACCTTTCAAAATATTCATTTCCATCAAATAAGCTTATTGAAATGTTAAAATGACTGATATACCAAAATACAGGTCAAAACTCAAGAAATAAAAATAAAGAACACCTTCGTTGCTTTGAGTAAAATGGTTTTGAGGTCTAAGTAAAAGCAGGAAAATGTGGAATTTCTTCCAGTGAGTTCATTTTTGGTTAAATGTTTTGGTGAGAGGTAGGCATGGACAACTTTATCAATGCTAAATAATTACAGTTAACATAATAGCTACAAATTTTTGGATTATATTTTTCTATGCAAATACTTTCCTCCTAAATAACTAAAATTAACTTTAGCCATGCTAATATTACAAATGGTAAACTAGGTCCAAGAATATCATAAAACTTGAACTAAGAATTGTTTTAGTTTAGTCCCTGTGCTGGTTTGAATCTGCTGTGGACTGCAGAAAAGTCAGGTCCTTTACTCCTCATTCAGTATTGCTGGTTGGGAGTGTTTGGATTGCTCCCATGGAGATGTGACCCACCCAATTACGGGTGGTAACTTTTGATTAGATGGCTTCCATGGAGTTGTGAATCCACTCATTCCAGGTGGGTCTTGATCAGTTTATTGGAATCCTTTAAAAGAGGAAACGTTTTGGAAAGAGTCCCTTTCAGAGACACGAGGCCCACAAGAGCCCATACAGCCAGAGACCTTTGGAGATGAAGGAGGAAACCCCTCCTGCAGGAGCTTCATGAACAAGAAGTCTGGAGAGAAAGCTTTCAGAGACACAAGGCCCACAAGAGCCCATACAGCCAGAGACCTTTGGAGATGAAGGAGGAAACCCCTCCTGCAGGAGCTTCATGAACAAGAAGTCTGGAGAGAAAGCTAGCAGACATTGCCATGTTCACCATGTGCTTTTACAGTTGAGAGAACCCTGAACTTCATCAGTCTTTCTTGAGTGAAGGTAACCTTTTTTTGGTATATTAATTTGGACATTATTATAGACTTGCTTTAATTGGGACATTTTCACAGCCTTAGAACTGTAAACTTGCAACTTATTAAATTCCTCTTTTTAAAAGTCATTCCATTTCTGCTATATCACATGCTGGCAGCTAGCAAACTAGAACAGTCCCTTGACCAGATTTTTCAAATTTGGGATTGAAATATGATGAGCTTTAACAAAACTGCTTTATACTGTACTTTCACACATCATCACTATTATCTTCTAACTTTAAAAGAGAAAATGACTAAGCAATCAATAGCAGAACAAGGGATAAAAGGTTTTACTGCTAGGATTCACTGAAATGACATGCTGGGATGACTAAAATTTCCCGACTCATGCATCTGTGTTCTTGAAATAATTTATATTAAAATACACAACACTCATTAGGTGCATTCTACGCTATTACCTTAAAATATAGAGCAAACTAGCAGAAAAGAAATGACACCAAGGAAGACAAAAGATTAAATGACCCAGATTTTCTTTTTTTTAATGTACCATAGGTCAGACTGGTCTCATTCTTTTAAGGCCTCAATGATACTCTACCAGGTATTAATTTTAAAGCCTCAAGCCACCTCAAGTCACTCAATAGAAACAAAAAATCTAAGCAGAGGGCATTGAAGACTAGTAATTTTTTTAAAAAGAAATGCAACTGGAGAAAATAAGATATGTTTTGTTCCACTAGAAATATGACTCTTCGCTTTCGCAATCTAACCAATGCTGTTCTTGTAATATGAATAATATAGCTGTAACTCATCAGAATTGTCTACATTTTAATTTGAGAAATAGTTCCTATGTTAATCTTAATAGCCATCTTCTGGACCAACAGAAAGAGTTACAAAGGAAGTCATTTACGGTGGCATAATTAAGGCCCATGAGAAGCATATTTAGTAATGTGGTGCCATTCTCCTTTTCATCCAATGGCCTCGCTGGTATATAGATCCACCATTTGATCAGTGCATCTGGCCCCCAGGGCTTCATGGTCTGCAAGCCACAACCTACTAATAAGCACCCTCCAGCTTGTTTGCTAAACAGATCTGTCCTGGCAGGCACCCAAAAACTCCAGTCCTTGAAACTTGGAGCTCTTTAACTTGCATGGCCTATTGTGTGGAAAGCAAGAGAATAAACTATGTACCTCATAAATGCAGAGCAATTATGGATCAGTTAGTAATACAGCTGTGGTTCCTAAGATTGCTTACCTAAACCAAATTGAGGTCTAATTTATTTTTGTATTGTCTTTGTGAGAAGCCAAACAAACAGCTCTGCACAGCTTGTGTTATACACGGTAAAGAAAATGGCTGAGTTTTCCTTATAAACAAGATGGCAGCTGTTGACTAATAGAAATCACCCTCAGTAGCTGAAGGTTTTCATTTGTATGGTAAGAACCGAACCTTTGTTTGGTGTAGATTCATTTGTTTAAGGACCCACGGTAGAATGCTTTCTTTGATAGGAGGTCAGTGTATTGGAGACAGGGAGACAGTATGATGCTGTTTCTTGTTATAGATACCAGAAAAGATGCTGTTAACTTCAAGCGTAAAAATAAAGTAGCCTTCATTCTACCCCTCCAAAAAAAGATTAAGTAACTTGAGCCCATGTCCATTAATCTGCCAAAAATTATGATTTCTTTTAGAAAGCACTGTGCCATTTGAATTAGTACTTGTCAATTTATGTGTTCTTATGATTCAAAACAAACAGACAAACAGGACCACAGCAAGTTTGTAGAGGTTTTAGTATTAAACTGTCTGGAAATGGCTTAGTGGAGCTACAGTCTATACTTTTACTCCATAGCTAATGCTTTTCATACTGTTTGAGCCTCTTATACCATGGTAAGTGCTTTAAGTAATAAATCTCATACCCTTGAGAAAGTTGTAAGAAAATCTGTAGTCTTCATTTTAGGAAATCTATACTAATTTTTTAAATGTTTGTACAGATAATTAGAAGTAATGAAAACATAGTAAAACTGGTTTAAAGGAGACATACAAGACCTGACCTGCCTTCCCTATTTATCAACCACATGACCTTAAGCAAGCACCATCCCTTACTGTACCGTCAGTCTCCTCATCTATAAAATGGGGTAATCTATTCTGCTAATCATAGAGGGATGTGAATAGGAAAAGGAATTTAAGAGACGTGTAATTTTAGCCATGTGCCAGCACTACAAATGTAAACTCTTGTTGTGTAGCTAAATTGAAACAAAGAATTACCAGGTACATATTTGTGTGGTTGTGAACCACTGTGCAGATTTCTTTGGGACCAACTTTTAAGTATACTAATCAGCTTGACTTACGGATGAAGTGGTGATTTAGGCTATGTAGAGAATTTTGAATGGTCTTTTAGTATGTATTGATTTGCTAACCCTGGTGCTTTATAGATGGGCCTGACCACAGAGAGAGGGAAAAGCAGGCCAGAGTGAGTAGGTGTTTAGCGCCAATGCCCATGACTACCAAACTGCGATATGCTCAAGTGTAAAATACACACAAACATTTTGATGACTTCATATTTAAAAAGGAACGTAAAATATCTCATTACAATCTTTGGTATATAAAAGTATTCCATTGTACTCTCAAATCAGAGTTTGAGCCATGACATGGTAACACTGATGAAGAATGGGAAAGTGGCAGGTCCTCTCCTCTCTATACAATTCCTGCTACCTTTATAGGAATATTTCAATTTTATTCTAAATCACCCCACAAAAAATTAAAAAAACAACAGAATGGAGACCCTCAGCATATGCAAATAAGTCTTTTCCCAACTGTTTCTCTCAATTTTTGTTATAAATTGGTAAATGATTAATTTTGGTAAAGTTGATACTAGCAGGTCAATACAACCCTAATCTAAAACTATGGCTCATTTTTAGATTCTACAATATTTATCAAGCTCCTTCTAAGTGTCAGGTACTATTCTTGGTTCCAGGGATATTGTGATAAATAAGACAGACAAAGTCGGTGCCCTCATGGAGTTTACAACAAACAAATGCATAAATAAGTATGCAATGTAATGGCAAGTAGTAATAAATACTATAAGGAAAAATAAAACAGCGAATAGAAGGTTTCCAGGGAAGAGCTATCTAAGGTGGAGATTTAAAAAAATATATTTTTATTGAGAAATCTTCACATGTATACATTCCATTCATGGTGTGCAATCAATGGCTAACAATATCATTGCATAGTTATGTATTCATCACCATGGTCATTTTTTCAAATATTTGCATCTAAAGTGGAGATATTTAAGGAGAAGGCAAAATGAAGTGAGGGTGGGAGTTATTGAAAGTCATCCTTCTTAGAAGGAATAGCAGAGGCAAAGGCCCTGTGGTAGGAAAAAGCTAGAAATCAAAGTGACGAAAGTAGGATGATTAAAAGCTAGATAGAAATTAAATAGGGCCTTAAAGGCCTTGGGAAGGGCTTTGAACTTTATTCTGAGAATAAGAGGGACGTATTATAGCTATCTTGCTCAATATGGTAGCCACCAGCCTTGTTGCTATTAAGCACTTAGAGAATAGCTAATCCTAATTGATGTACTATAACTGTAAAATACAAGCAAGATTTGGATGACAGTATGAAAAAAGAAATATAAAAACCTCAATAATTTTGTATATTGATTACATGTTGTGCTGGTTTGAAATGATTATATACCCCAGAAAATCCATGTTCTTTTGTTTTGTTTTGTTGTTAATATTTTTATTGTGAAATATAACATATATACAAAAAAATGATAAATTTCAAAGTACATTTTAACAAATAGCTTTAGAACAAATTTCAAAGTTTGGTATGGGCTATCGTTTCACCTTTTCAGATTTTTCCTTCTAGCTGCTCTAAGACACTAGAAACTAAAAAGAAATATCAATGTAATGATTCAGTAGTTATACTCATTTGTTAAATCTTATCTTCTCTAACACAAGCCCTCCTTCTCCTTTGATCTTTTTCCCACTCTTTAGGGATATTTGGCCCATGGCCATTATAACTTCTTCATGTTGAAAAGAGATGTTGACATTATGGGGTAAGTGGATGCAACTGACTGATGCTCTTGGTGAGTCTGGTAACTCTGGGTTTCAGGGTGTATCTGGCCTAGGAACCATCTGTAGATTATAGGTTTCTGAGAAATAAATTTAGTGAGTGAAATTTTTTTTTAATTTGCATATGGGCAGGAGGCACCAGGGATCGAACTCCAGACCTCCAGCACAGCAGGTCAGAGCTCTGCCTGCTGAGCCACGGCAGCCGCCCAGTGAGTGAAATTTTTATTGTGTTTCAGATAGAGCCTTAGGCATTCTTTAGGGTTTATAGGAATATTGTTGGTTGGGGCTTGGCATACTATGACAATTAATAATATTTAGTTGATACTTGGATAAGAGCAACCTTCAGAATAGCCTCTCAACTCTATTTGAACTCTCTTAGCCACTAATACCTTATTTTGTTACATTTCTTTTCCCTCTTTTGGTCAGGTAGGCATTGTTGATCCCACAGTGCCAGGACCAGTCTCATCCCTGAGTCATGCCCCACTTTGCCAGGGAGATTTACATCCCTGGATGTCATGTCCCACATCAGGGGGAGAGGTGTGGTGAAGAATTTAGAGTTGGGCTTAGAGAGAGAAAGACCACATCTGAGCAACAAGAGGTTCTCTGGAAGCAACTCAGGTATTATTATAGGTAGGCTTAGCTTTTCTGTTACAGATACAAGTTTCCTAAGAGCAAGTCTCAAGATCAATCAGGGTGTGGCCTATTAGCTTGGAAGTCCCTAATGTTTGAAAGAGTATCAGGGATTTCCCAGGTGGGAAAGTTTAATAGTTCCATATTTTTTCTCCAGTCCCTCAAGGGACTTTGCTAAAACTTTTTAATTATCTACCCAACATACTCTGGAATGTATCCAGGTATTATATTAGGCTACAGAATTGCAAGGCTTGTCCCAATTCTAGGCTCCATGTGTTTAAGTTGTTTAACTGAACTGGCCAGACAGGCTAAGTTAGATTATGTGCTACAGAAAATTCAGATTTTGGACAAAATAAACCTCTCTTCCTTTGGTCTCATATATAGGTGAAATTCCAAACTACAGACAACATCATACTTTACACTGTCTTCTGACTTGCTCTAGTCCCAACCAGATCACCTTTGTTCATATCTCTAATTGAAGCCAGATTTCTTTTTTGGCTTCTTTAACAGTTGCTCTATGTAGGAATACTGACTTTCAGAGCTGCAGAATTCTAGTGCTAAGTCTTAGGTATCGCATAGGTACCTACCGAAGTTCCAGAAAAATACCAGGTTATACAAATATAGCACAGCATCTCAGAATTTAGAAATAATACTTAAAGCTCAGGAATAAATGTGAAGGCTGTAAGAGCTTACAATCTAGGCCCCAATTTTCTTATAAGTATTTATAAAAGAGACCATACAATATTTGTTCTTTTGTTTATGGCTTATTTTGTTCAACAGAATGTCCTCATGTTTCATTCGCCTTGTTGCATGCCTCTTGACTTTATTCCTTTCTATAGCCACACAATATTCCATCGTATGTATACACCACAGTTTGCCCTTCTGCTTCTCAGTCAATGTACCCTTCAGCCACCTCCATCCATTGGGTATCATGAATAATGTCGCCATAAACATCAGCGTGAAAATGTCTATTCAAGTCCCTACTTTCAGTTCTTTTGAATATATTCCCAGTAACAGAATTGCCTAATCATAAGGCAATATTCTTTTAATCCAATCTTGTGGGTGCAGACCTATTATTGGGTGGGACCTTTTAATTTGGTTGTTTCCATGGCAATTTGACCCTGCCCATTTAAGGTGGGTCTTAATCAGCTCACTGGAGTCCTTTAAGAGGGAAATTTTTGGAGAAAGCTCAGACATAGGCATTTGGAGATACAGAAGGAAAAGGCCCCAGGACATGCCAGAAGCTGAGAGTGCTGTTTGAAACCAGAAGCTAGGAGAAAAGGACAGCAGATATCACCATCAGCTTTTCCTTTGAGAAGGTATCCTCTTGTTGGTGCCTTAATTTGGACATTTTTACAGCTTTAGAATTGTAATTTGTGACTTAATAAAAGCCAATGCATTTCTGGTATCCAGCAGCTTTAGCAAACCAAAACACATGTTGAAATGATATTTCGGGTATGTCCAAATAGTATATTTGGGTAATATACCATTAAAATTAATTTCATCTAGTTTATTTTCCCTTTTTCAATATGGCTACCAGGAAACTTCGAACGACATATGTGGCTCACATCTTTCTGTTGAACAGCACTGAATTAGAGGACTCGAGCAAGTCAGTGTCATGATCTCTTTTAAAAATTCCTCTTGAATACACAGTTCAGTAAGTCATTCTCATTATTTTTCTATATATTTAAATCTTTCCATAATATAAAGTTTCTAACACATACAAGTTGAACGAAAATGGTAGAGTTACCCCTAGCTTTTTAATAACGGGAAAGGCATAGAGAAGCATTCACCCTTCTCCTTACCCAACAGTGCCCCAGTATGAATTCTGAAATGGTCCTGAATCAGGCCCGGATTTTAAGGGTCTCTGTTTTTCTAAACTCCTGTGTTAGGTTAACCGAATCCTGCTTCTAGCAGAAAATTACTTCTGCCTGGTATACACAGTGTGCATACCAAGTCTCCTAAATAATCTTCTGAAACACTATAAAGAACAGTGAAACACATCCTTGGTATGAATAAAAGACAGAGATGGTCAAGCTTCAAATTGCCATAAGTTAAAAAAACAAAAACAAAAACATCAAATCCCAGCAAGGGGTCCTCCATGTCCGGCTGCCCTGAGCTTTCGTGGAGAGCAAGAGCAGTCTGGGGCAGACTGTGGGGAAGAGAGAAGGACTCGACAGCCCTAATATCAATCTAAAATCACAGAAAGAAAGTCAACCCACATGCCGAAAAAGAGTCCCACTAGATCAGACCAGACTAAAGGAAGAAACTTAAAATACATGCAGAACTCAAGGTGGCATCTTAGAAAGGCAACTCCTCCAGAAAGAGGGTAAATGGGAAGGAGAAATGCCTTTTAAAAACTGCACAGTGAAGGAGAAAAAGACAAAAGAATATTTAATTTAAAAATCAGAATGCACACCCCCTTCTCCCATCGATACCTCTACCACATGCGCAAACATACACATGCACGAGCACATGGCCAACCAATAAAGAAACCATACTTTGCTACAATGACAGAAGAAGGAACTCTTGAAATCTTACAATCTACCCCAAATTGCTAGTCTTCCCCAGAAATGCAGAGATGCAAGCAATCTTCATTCAGGCAAAGCTACTATAAAGTAAGGATTGAAACAATTCTGCTGATGAAAGACTCTCTATCCCAAACCAGAGAACTGACATTTCATTCAGGTGTCAGGACTGCTCTGCTAGAAAACACCACTCAGAAAAATGTCTACCTGTGAGGCCATAATCACTGAAACAACAAATAAAAGCCCAGAGACCAGTTAAAGGGATCCTGAAAGGGAGGTGGTGGCAGACTGCTCTAGTGAAGGTGGTAAAAGTAGTAGGATTGAAGATAAATTGTAAAGTTATCATCAGACTTGTTGGTGGATATGAAATGAGGAGGGGAAAATCAAGAATATGTCCAAGAGCTTTGGTGTGGACAACTGGGAGAATGTGAGTAATATGTACTAAAGATGGAAAGTACTGAGGGAGGGGGTGAGAATCAAGAATCTAGTCATGTTAAGTGAATTCTAAATATATCCCTAAGAATTTCATGGTTTTTGATGCTGTTGCAAATTGTACTGTTCTTTTCATTTCAATTTCCAATTGCTTAGTTGAGTATTTAGAACTGTATTTTTAAATATTGACCTTACATCCTGCTACCTTGCTAGTCTAGTAAGCTTTTTATAGATCCTTTGAGATTTTCTACATAGACAATCATGTCATGTGTGAGCAAAAGCAGTTTATTTTGTCATATTCTGTTTGTATGCCTTTTATGTATTTTTCTTATCTTATTGCTCTCACAAGGACCTCCAATACAATGGTGAGTTGGAGTCTTGAGAGTGGATATATTTACCTTGTTCCCTATTTTAAAGGGAAAGGTGTAGGCTATGTGTAGATGCCATTTATCAAATAGGGGAATTTCCCTTCTATAGGCTTGGTTCCTCTAAGAAGCAGATGTCAAGTTGAGATTAGCTGTACAAGAGTTTTACCGGGGAAAACGGCTATGAAGGCCACAGACAGAGGGAGCAGAGTTGTCAGGAGAGCCTCCAGGTCATGATGCAAGCTGCCAGCTGTGAAAGAAGAGCAGAAGTCTTGCTGGCCAACTAGGTGGTGTGACAAAGTGTTCATTTTTGAGGGGTGTGCTGGTTTGAAAAGGCAGGATAATCCTGATCCAATCTTGTGGGAGCAACTATTCTCTTAATCCTCATTCAACCTAATCTTTTGACTAGATTATCTCTGTGGAGATGTGACATGCCCAATTGTGGGTATTAATTTTGATTAAATGGAAATGTGACTCCACCCATTCCAGGTGGGTCTTGATTAACTTATGGAATCCTTTTAAAGAGGAAACATTTTTCAGAAACCTCAGAAGTGACAGAAACATCAGAAGCCACAGAGCTAACAGAAACTTAATAGCAGAGCTGACACAGATGTGGACACATGGAGAGCAGAGATACAGATGTTTGTAGATGCTTGGAGCCCAGCAGACATTGCCATGAGATTTTAAGCAAGCTAGAACCTAGAGAGAGTCAAGGGAAGGCAAGAGATGAAAGCCAGGAAAAGTAAAGTGAGGAACCTCCACAGGAACAGAGGCTGAAAGCAACGGAGCCCAGAAGCAACGGATCAGTGTACCTTCCCAGCTAACCAAGATGTTGCAGACCAATCAGCTTTCCTGGAATTAAAGTATCTTTACCTGGATGCCTTAGTTTGGACATTTTCACTTTCTTAGAACTGTAAACTTGTAATTTATTACATTCTCCTTTATAAAAGCTGTTCCAGTTCTATATCACATTCCAGTAGCTAGCAAACTAATGCAAGGGGTCTCAATTCTTGATAATAATACCCTTCTCAGACAAGGTTTGCTGCACATTATCTATTCACAGTTACAACAGGATGAGAGAATTCCAGAAGATGCCCAAATGGAACCCTTGGGTTATGTGCTGGTTTGGAACTGCATGTACCAGAAAAGTTATGTTCTTTTAATCCTAATCCAATTTTGTAGGGGCAGACCTACAGTTTGGGTGGAATCTTTTGATTAGATTGTTTCCACAGGGATGTGACCCACCCAATGTGGGTGGCACTTTTTAATTAGGCGAAGATGTAACCCTGCCCATTCAAGATGGATGCTAATTAGTTTACTGGAGTCTTTAAAAAAGTCAATACAGACTCCTAGACACAGACATTTGGAGATGCTTGGAGTGCCGACATAGAAAGCCATTGCAATCAGAAGCTGAAAGCAACACAGTCCAGGAGCAAAGCACCAGGTGATATCAGCCACATGCCTTCTCAGCTGACAGAGAAATCCTGAATGTGATCGGCCTTTCTTGAGTGAAGGTATTTTCTTGTTGATGCCTTAATTTGGACATTTTCATGGCCTTAGAACTGTAAATTTGTAGCTTAATAAATCCCCTTTGAAAAAGCCAATCTATTTCTGGTATAATGCGTTCCAGCAGCATTAGCAAACTGAAACAGGTTCCGTATGTTTTCCTCCTTGACTCACTGTATAAAAGCAGCCCTAACTTCTTCCTGCTGATTAGGGTCAATTATCCTATCAAGATAGTGAGTCCTTTTCTTGTTGCTATTCCATGGACACAAAGAGTCTAGAAGGCTCTGGGGAGCAACTGTAAGTTGTAGTGCAATGTGACCTTTGTTGTATCCCTTGATAAACGTGTACCTCTTTAGGGATCAGCGTCCTGAAAGAGCCCAGAGTCATAGGACTGTGAAGCACAAAGTTCCCATTAGGTAAGTGGGATTAGACATTCAGAGGAGGGAGTAGTCATAGCCTTGGAAGTGGAACTCCATGCTGCTAAGACCATGCATAAACTCCATCTCTGCCATCCTGGCCACTCTGTTCATGATCCAATTGTGCAAGTTCAGGGGAAGCTAATATAACCTGGTTAATGTCAACTGGTCAAGTCTGAGACTTTCAGTAATGTAAGATAAAAGCTCTTCACACTTCTAGTCCACTCTCATATATTCATCCATATATCTTTATCTTAGACCTCCTATTTTTCAATCCTTTTCTTTCCAGGCCCTGACTAGATGACTAAGTTATTGGCTACTGTCCAGAAATGTAAATATATTCTCATCTTGGGCCATATCTCCTTCCACAAACTGGACAGCCAGGTGTGCTACTCATAGCTCTGCCTTTTGGGAAAAGTATCCCTCTCTGCTGAACTTCAAGATCACCCTTGAATGTGGCTATAAGGCAACTGCCACCATTTTTGGCTTGTACCCATATACCAAGCCAGAACACCTATAAACCAAGCCCAGGCTTTTCCCTCTTTCAACTGATTATATGAGGAACCCCTATACCCTTATATGACCATAGTTGTGAACTGGAGGAGAGGTGCTAGTGCAACCATGGTGGGTGATATGGGGATCTGGTCTAACTGCTCATACCCTTGGTCCTGTTTGGGCTTGATCCCAGATGTAGCATTTCCATCATTTGATGAACTACTGCTGGGCAAGTCAGACTTTATTACTTGGTGGGTTCAGTAGAACCCAGATGATAATGGCACATGGTGCCTCATGAACCAGTGTGTATCTCTACCAAGGCCTTGTAACATTCCAGAAACTGTTCTCAAACATCATGTAATAATTACAGACTGCATGACCTTGCTCCAGAACTCCAGGAGCTTGCATTGTGATTCACTTCTTGAGGCTTGCCATAAACTCTACATGTCATCTTTCCCCATTATTGATGCCTCTGACACCAGAGGGTTTACTTGATTATAGTGCATAAGTTGCAGGACTACTTCCACTGTAGTCCCGGCCTGCTGTAGAATGCTTTCTTGCTCTGGACCCTACTCAAATCTGACAGCCTTCCTTGTCATCTGGTAAGTGATGGTGGAACAGTATTCCCTGATATAAAATATATTGTCTCCAAAAACCTAAAGAGGTCTACCAGCAAACTGCTTCTTTCTTGGTAGGATGGTGTGCTGGTTTGAAACTGTTATGCACCCCCAGAAAAGCCATGTTCTTTTTGTTAATCCAGTCATATGGATCCAGACTTATTGTTCAGGGTGAGACTTTTTGATTAGGTTGTTTCCATGGAAATGTGAACCACTCAATTGTGGTTTCCATGGAGATGTGTCTCTGCCCATTCAGTGTGGGTCTTAATCCACTTACTGGAGTCCTTTAAGAGGGAACCATTTTGGGGAAATCTCAGAGCTGACACAGATAGAGACGTTTGGAGATGCAGATGGAAAATGCCCCTGGGGAAACTGTTTGAAACCAGAAGCCAAAGGACCATCAAACACCAGCCACATGCCTTCCCGGTTGAAGAGGTTTTCCAGACACCACTGGCCTTTCTTGAGTCAAGGTGTTTTTCTCTGGATGCCTTAGTTTGGACATTTTTATGGCCTTAGAACTGTAAACTTGTAACTTAATAAATCCCCTTTATAAAAGCCAGCCGGTTTCTGGTATATTGCATTCTAGCAGCATTAGCAAACTTAAAAGAGATGGGATACAAGATGCCGCATCCATTTAATTTGGAGGAGATAGTCTGACATAACTCTGACCAATATGCCTATGCTAGATTGCTAAGTACTTCACTGGTGCCAGAACCTTTATAAGGCTCATCTCCCATCCTCTTAAGTATGTGTCTTACCAAATCCTCCAGCATACTAGCCACCTCTTGCTCATCTTTCCCTAATGGCATTATATCACTGATGTAATGGACCAATGTGATGTTTTGCAGGATGTCCATATGCCCAGATTTCTATATTATAACAGGAGATGGAAGAAATAAAAGACCTGGGGCAAATAATAAATTAATATTGTCTGTTCCATATGAATGAAAACAGTTTCTGATCTTCTTTTTTGATCAGTATGGAAAAGAATGCATTTTCTAAGTTAATGACTATATGCCACATACTTGGGGCTTTCTGAATCTCTAAGAAGGATACCAAGACTTGAAAAGTAACAGGAATCACCACCCCTGAATTCTTTAGAACTTTAAATGTAGCACTAATATACACTACCACCACTTTCAAGCTGTAATATTGTTCTGATATATTTCTTTGCCCAACGCGTATGTTGGGGGGTGCTAGGGAGGGTGCTACTTCAGAGGCTTGCACTTAGCTTTCTCACTAGATAGCTCTTACCCCACAGGGCAAGCACTACACACAGTATGGCGATTATTCTAACTGCAAAGTATGTCCACTCCAATAATGCAATTGGAAATAAGGAAATGACCATTGTATGGGTGCATGGGTCTTGTGTGCCCAACTTTTACGCTGGACTTTATATAGGACTCCATTTATTAACTGGCTCTTATAAATTCATATTCTAACAGAGTGGCTATGATGATGCTTTAATCTGGGTATCTATGTCAACTCAAACCATGCATCTAATAGTCCTTAAAATGTCTGGGTCTTCTCCTTTTCTCAGTATAGAGTCACCCAAGTAAATGACTCTTGGTTCCTTTGGGAAATGGCTAAGTAAATCATTATAGTAAATACTTCCCCTAATGTTTACAGGGTTCTCTCTCCTGGGGACCTGGGTATTCTTTTAGACAATGGGTTTAGATCTGAAAATTGGATCAGGTCCCGGAACTGAGTAAGGGATAAGGAATTTTTATTAGAACAACTGTGATCAGCCTCCTGCTCATCATTCTCGTCTTCTTTAGATAAAAAGCACCCTCTTAGTCTATTTTGTCCCTAGGAACACAATCTCCAGAACTTCCCTTGGGACAAATTCCCTTGAGTGCCCATCAAAACTTGTTGATTTATATGGTAATTTTGGTACTCTCGTTTCTGGTGATTAAGTACTGTCACCTTGTCTCTATTAATTTGGAGCCATTTGACTTCCATGGCTATTTACAAGCCTAGTTGTTACTTCCTCTTCTACCATAATTCTAGCCCATAGAGGAGAGCTGCCACTGAACATCTTAGTGATGCTGCTGCCCCTCTCATGGACTCATTCTTGATGGCCTTGGTGAAAAGCATGTCCTATGAGCTCTCTCATGGAATATAATACTCTGGTGGATCTTCTGGCTTCCAGAATGCCCAATTCCATCAGCATTTTTATTCTTTCCTACACAAATACCAGTACAATGTAAGTATCTCCACTTCACTCAACATGGTCCATTACATTCTTCAGGCCTCTAAGAGCCATACTAGTAGCTCTAAAGTGAGTTTGACTCATTCCTTAGTGCCCCACCAGGGTGCGAAATTATGTGACCTGAGAAAGTGACCATTCTTCCATATCCAGTCTTATGTTCCAGCTCCTTGACCAAGTACCCTTAAAATCAAATCCCAGGAGTATTCTCCCTTACCCTAATTATTACAATTCTAATTCTTATAGCTCCTTCAGAATGCAATCTTTCTCCCTATATCCTCATATAAATCAGGGAACTCCAGAGAAACAGAAAACTGATAGAAACTGATAGGATATATATATATATATATCCTATATATATATTTATAAATAAAGAAGATTTATTATCAGGAATTGGCTTATGCAATTCCAAATTCCATAGGTCAGGCTCCAAGGTGGAAATTCCGATAAAGGGGATTCTGAAATCCAGCAAGTCCATATTCCCCAGGGAAGCTGGCTGATTGAAATTGAGACAAATTCTTTTTTTCTGATTTCTGAAATCCTCAGTTCAGTCTTTTTAAGACTTTCAACCAATTGGATGAGGAGACTCCCCACATTGCTGCTAAAGACAATCTTCTTTGTTGATTATAGATGCAATAGAAGTAGATGCAATCAAGTGTGATTACAGATGTAAATATATCTATGAAATATGTTCAAAGTAACAATCAGGCCAGTGTTTGCTTGACTAAACAACTGGTCACCATAACCTAGCCAAATTGATACATGAAATTAACCATTGCATTCCCTTATCAGGCCAAATACATTCTCAGCAGAGTATGCGGCTATTCTTAGATATTGGCCCAGGAGATAAGATAAGATAAGGCACCTGTTAAGAAGAGTCTTTTGCAGTGTCTTCCCACATGGGAGGACTGTCAGCTCCTAATGGGGGTGGCTGGGACACCTCTGCAACCATCTTTGAAGATTCAGCAGGTTCTGTGGAACCAGAATCTTTAGGGCCAACCACCAAGATGTCCCCATCCCATATTTCAGTGCCCCTGGTTTTCTGAAGTAAGGCCCCAGTCTTAGAACATCAGGCCTGATTTTGCTAGAGCTTTGAAATGTCTCCAGGGCATTTTACCTCCAACTATCAACTCTTGAGTCTGAAACTCTGCTCTATCCATTTTTCTCCTACAGGAGATAAGGGCCTCTTTCTAAGTTCTAATACTTAGAGCAGCCGCCTAGCTCTAGCACTTAGCATTCAACAGTTTGACAGCCACCATCGATTTCTCATTATCTCTCTTCAGGGAGTCCTTATACCTTAGTGATAAACAGCTAAATCTGCTCCCCTTGAACCATTGCTCCCCATATCTTAAAATTCTTGCATTATTACAATATCAAAAGCATTACTCTCCACCGATAAAGTCTTCAGAATTTAGGTTACTATCTTGGGTCAGGGACTATCCATGCCCCACATTCCTCTCAGGATGGGGTTCTCCTTGCAATTGTGCAATAAAAGCAGCAGTCCCAAGCCCCTTCTGGCTGCCTGTTTTCTCATACCATCCGGGGTATCACCTGTGTCAGTGCAGGGCCTCAGACACGTGTATGCCAAGATGGTTTCAATGATCAGAGATCTACTGGAGTAAACACCTGCAAAGTACAACAGTATAAAACACTTGTGAAGTATAAGGAAGCAGAATAAGGTGGGAGAAAACCTTCACACCATTATGTAGGTTTGACAGCTATGAAAGGAGAATAAAAGAAAGAAAGATTATATATGAAGAGCTTCAGACTGTCCTACAGTTCTGAGAAAATCCCAGCTAGATCAGTGGGTACTCCCCAAACAAAGATTATCCATTAGAAGAAAAACCCACTTTGTACTGAAACAGTTTAGTTTCTAGTAACCTTACTTAGGTAAGGTTAGGAAAGAAGACATCTGTGTGAATGCTGCTATGGAGCGGAACCTGTGGAAAATGGAGATTGGCAGAACCTCCTTGCAGGAGGCTCTCTTGAAGGGAGCTATGAGGGTTCACTACACCTTCTGTTGTTAATTTTCTGAGCATCTTTATTAGGAATGGGTGTTGAATTTTGTCAAATGATTTTACTGCATGTAATGAGCTAGTAATATGGCCTTTCCCTCTTTATGCTGGCGAGAAAGTGAATTAAACCAATTAAATTTTGAATAATAAACCAACTTCACATTCTAGAGATAAAGGGCCCTTGATAATGGAATATTGCTGTTCTATAGAAGGCTGGTTTTGATTTGCTAATTTTGAAAAAGATGTGTGCACCTATGCATGTGGGATACTGGTCAGTAATTTCCTCTTTTTATTATTAAATTCTCTGGTTTTGATATCAGAGTAATGCTGGCCCTATGAAATAAATTGGAATGTACTCCTCTCCCTGCAATTTTTCTGAAAGCATTTGTATAGTAGTGGTATTTCTTCCTTGAATGTTTGATAAAACTCAACAGTAAAGCCAATTGAGTTGGACAATTTCATTGCTGCAAAGTTTTTAATTATAAGTTGAATTTCTCTAATAGATAAAGGAGTATTCATATTTTCTGTTTTTTCTTGACTTTCAGTAATTTGTGTTTTTTGAGGAGTTTGTCTATTTTATTTAAATTGTTAGATTTTTTGGCACAAAGTTACTAGCTTTCCAGTCTGTAAAATCTGTAGTGATGTTTCTTCTTTAATTTCTATTATTGATAATTTGGGTCTTCTCCCTTTTTTTTCCATATAAATATATATATGGAATATACATATATTATATATATATTCCATTTGGCATGATTTTCCTTCCACTTGAAAAACTTCCTTTTACATCTTTTGTAGTGCAGCTTAAGAGTGAAACTGAAAACTCTTTCTCTCTGCTTAATTTTGAAGAAACATTTCCAAAATAGATATAGAATTCCCAGTTGGTAGTTTCTTTCAGCACTTTAAAGTATCTTTTTGACTTGTATAGCTTTTGATAAGAAATCTGCAATAATATCTATCTTTTTCCCCCTTTATCCAGTGCCTACCCAGTGCTTTTTTTTCTCCATGTTTTAAAATATTCTCTTTAGTTTTGGTTTTTAGAGGTTTGATTATGATGTGTCTTGACATGTTTCTCTTTGTATTTGTCTTGCTTGGGAATTTCTGAGTATCTTGGATCTCTGGATTTATGATTTTCATCAAATTTGGAAAAGATTGCTTATTATTTCTTCAACCATTTTACTCCCTTTTACTCTCCTTCTAGCACTCCAATTACACGTATGTTAAACCGTTTGATATTGTTCCACAGATCATTGAGATTCTGTTCATTTTTCTTCCATCTTTTTTTCTGGTTTTTATTTGGCTATCTATTCAAGTTTTCTAATCTTTTCTTCTGTAGTGTCTAATAAGCTGTTAATTCCATCCAGCGAGGTTTTCATTTCAGCTATTGTGATTTTCATCTCTAGATCTTCCACTTCGTTCATTTTTTTTATATCATCCATTTCTCTACCCACTGTATGCATTGTTAGCATAGCTGTTTTAATGTTCTTGTCTGCGACTACTATTATCATTTCTGTCACCTCGTGGTCTATTTCTATTGACAGCTTTGTTTCCTGGTTATGGAACACACTTTTCTGCTTCCTTAATAATTAGTTATTGGATTTTGGATATGCGGATTGTATATTGTTGAGTGTCTGGATTTTATTGGTTTTATTTTAAAAAGTATTGGGCTCTGTTTTCTTAGGCAGTTAAGTTTATATGAATGAGGTTGGTACTTTCAAGACTTGTTTTTAGGCTTTGTTAGATGTGTCTATATTAACCTTTATTCTAGGGCAAATTTATCCCTACCACTAAGGTATGACCTTTCTGATTTCTCTATTAATGAATTCTTGATGTATATAATGAGAGTTCTCCACTCTGGCTGGTAAAATTTGAATAATTCTCAGACCTCTATGAGCTCTAGAAACCCTTCAGTTCATAGTTCCCTAATTGCTCTTTGCTATATCTCATGGAGTGTAACCCTGTGTATGCATGTCTTAGTATTCAACAACAAAAAAAACTCAATGGGACTCCCTGTGCATCTTTCTGGAGCACTTTATCTGTGTATCTCCCTCTACTCTGGAACTCTGTTCTGCAACTTCTAGGAGCCTCAGACACACTGAACTCAGAGAAGCGAAAATCAACATGTTCTGTTTGGAACCTTCTCCCTGTTCCTCCAAATGAAATGCTCAGGCAATTGTAGGTCTCACTCCAATTGTTTTCCTTCTCTCAGGAATCAAAGAACTATACTCTCTGATGTTTGAAATCTGAAAACATTTGTTTCTTCCCTTTACTTTCCTAGTTGCTTACACTGGGAGGTAAATTCATCTCTGCTACTCCATCATGACCAGATGGAGAATTTTGCCCACTAGGCATTTGAGCAGAAGAGCCTGGAGCTCAGAGGAGAATTCTGCTTTGCAGGTATAAGTTTGGGAGTCATCTGCTTCAAGGATATCTTCAGAATTGATTACACTGAATGGAAATAGTGATCTTTTCAGCCCCTAGAGCAGCTAGGTGGGGACTGAGGGCTGGCTCCCCCCATAAGCAGCTCCATTTGCCCCAAATGCAAAATTTTGAAGTGTATATACTTACTTGTGCTACTAGAGAATGTGTACAGAGAAGAGGGTATATGATATTTAGAGATTAATGGTAAAAAGGGGGAAGTCTGCTAAAGAGACCTAAGTAAGAGAAAACCAAAAGAGCATGGTACGGTATCCTGCAAGCCAAGTGAGAAAAATGTTTCAAGAGGACTGAGGTGATCAAATGCTGCAAGTGAAATGAAGCAGGAGAACTGACTGCTGATTAGGCAAGGGAGAGATAGTCGGTGATTCAGGAAGAACATTTTCAGTGAAATGGGAAGAGAAGGGAGGTGAGGAAGTAGAGAGGTTGTCACTTTTTGCTATAAAGAGGAGCAGAGAAGATAGTTGGAGGATTAATATGGGAAGTAGGAAAAAGTCTTTGAAGAACAGATGTTCCAAAAATAAATCCTCATAATTTCTATAATAAAAGGTTCCAGTGTGGTCACAATGCTTCTTTTGCACCCAGAATTTGTCCCATCATAGTTTTGTCAATTACCTTTTCTATATATAATGTATTTATTTAAGAGAAACTATGGCGCACTAGAGCACTAAATGAAGCATTTTGAGACACTGGTTCTAGTCCCAGCTCTTCCAATAACTAGTTGTGTTTCTTTCAGCTAGTACTCTGGCCTCACTCCATTTCTTCATCTATGAAAGAAAGTCTTTAAATTAGATTATTGCTAAGGCCTATGAAGCCTTAGCACTCTATGAGCTTGAATCGTCAGTCCTGGGAAATTCCCCCAAATAATTCTCTTATAAAAAGCCTCTTTTTTGCTTTAGATCAAATCACCCTGTTCCACATGAGGGCTTAGGAAAGGAGTAATAATATTACAATAAAATAAGAAGTAAGCACAATATTCTATAGAGTGCTACAGAGATGAAATAAAATACACAGATTAAAAAAAAAATCTGGGAAGTTTTCCCAGGAAAATAATTGCTTAAAAGGATGGATTTTGGAAGCCATATCAAAATAACCCCCACGTGTTAACAGTACATGTCATATTAAGAAATAGATATTAATGCGGGATTTTAAAAGGAAACAGCCACAGTAAGTTTAAATAGGGTGCAGGCTTCTGATGACAGCTTTGAATACAAAGTGGAATATGTGGCCAGACTGAGCGAGGTATGGGCACATTGCTAAAAATACAAGGAATACACAGAGTACAGTCAGGTGGCAACCTGCATTCACTCTCCGGATTGTAAATATCAGAAGCAAGAAAGTCATTAACAACCCTTTGCTAAAGGATGAAACTCTGCTAAGTGTTAAGAATACAGGCCCATATGTGTAATGACAGAAGGTAAATGTCTCTTGGGGAGGAGTGAGGGGGCAAGGAGACGATTGAAGAATGAAATTAATTCTATGCATAATTTGACTTTTTGCTTTATTAGAAAAACATTTATTAATAGCAATTTGAAAATCGGGGTAGTTTTTTTTTTTTTAAATACCTTTTCCCTGAGTAGTCTATGGTGCCTCGAGTGGACTTTGATGCTGGGTTACTGGGTCTTTTGTTTTACAGGACTCTGCTGTTTTGCAACACTGGAAGTCAGGCTTTCCAGTTGATCTGTATCAGTTGGAGTCCTAGCCCAAAATAGATGGCAAAAATCAAATTGTATAACCCCAGATGGCTTTTAAAGGGACCATTTATGAAGGTTGTAGAGAAACCAAAAGGGATAGCTCAGTCCCCTAAGGCTAGTAACAGTGGAGCTGTCACCGCTTCTGGCTGGAAAGGACAGAAGGGAGGGGGCTCTAGAATTCGAAGGAGAGAGTCACAATGAGGAGCAGGGACACTTGGTCAGTCCTCAGCCAGCCCAGGACAAATCTACAGAAAGGGAACTGAAGGAATAAATGCTCCAATTTTGTCTGCTTCCTACCTTCTCAGCCCTTGCCTATGTTCCCTACTGCACAAATCCAACCAGAGCTCCTGATGATATAGCCTATACAGGAGGATCTGAAAAGATTCCAGACAGAATTAGCAGGCTGCCTTCGAGATAGAGATACTCTGAATACATTTTGTTCAAAAAAGACAAATGGCCAGTGTGCTGGTTTGAAAGGAAGTATGACCCCTAAGAAAAGCCATGTTTTAATATAAATCCCATTTCATAAAGGTAGAATAATCTCTATTCAATACTGTATGTTTGAAACTGTAATGAGATCATCTCCCTGGGTGATGTGATTTAGTTAAGAGTGGTCGTTAAACTGGATTAGGGGATGACATGTCTCCACCCATTTGAGTGGGTCTTGATTAGTCCTATAAAAGAGGAAACATTTTGGAGAATGAGAGATTCAGAGAGAGCAACACTACAAAGCAGAGAGTCCACCAGCCAGCGACCTTTGGAGATGAAGAAGGAAAACATCTCCCAGAGAGCTTCGTGAAACGGGAAGCCAGGAGAAGAAGCTAGCAGATGATGCCGTGTTTGCCATGTGCCCTTCCAGCTGACAGAGAAGCCTTGACCCTGTTCCCCATGCGCCTTCTCACATGAGAGAGAAACCCTGAACTTCATCGGCCTTCTTGAACCAAGGTATCTTTCCCTGGATGCCTTTGATTGGACATTTCTATAGACTTGTTTTAATTGGGACATTTTCTCAGCCTTAGAAATGCAAACTAGCAACTCATTAAATTCTCCCTTTTTAAAAGCCATTCTGTTTCTAGTATATTGCATTCCAGCAGCTAGCAAACTAGAACAGATTTTGATACCGGAGAGTGGGGTGCTGCTGTTGCGGTTTGCAAAATGCCAAACATGTTAGAACGGCTTTTTAAATGGATAAAGGGAATAATCTGGAGGAGTTGTGAGAAGCTTGATAGAGAAGGCCTAGAATGCTTTGGAGAGACTGTTGGTAGAAATGTGGACTCTACCTCTGATGAGGCCTTAGACAGAAATGAGGCACGTGTTATTGCAAACTGGAAGGAAAGTGAGCCTTGTTTTAAGATGGCAGATAATCTGGCAAAATTGACTAGTGTCTTTGGCTGGAAGGCAAATTGTAAAAGCCATGAACTTGGATATTTAGCAGAAGAGATCTTCAAATTAAATGTAGAAGGTGTAGCCTGGTTTCTCCTCACAGCTTATAGTGAAATGCGACAGGAAAGAGATAAGCTGAAAACTGAACTCTTGAGTAAAAAGAAACCAGAAATTGAAGTCCTGGAAAATTCTGGGCCTACAGAAAGGGAGACTCCAGAGTATAGTGCCCTATGTGTGGATTTAACCAAATGTGGAACCAACCAGCACAGCCAGAATGAAAATCAATATCCAGCCTAAGCTAAAAATCATTATCACAGAATGAACCTCAGTGATGCAAGAATAAATCTGAAATTTTATTCAAAATTGTTTTATAGTCATATTTTAATAGGGCAAGATGAACAATTTTTCAGAACTGTCAGCTGTGAAATTGCTCCTGCTGTCACTGCACATTTGGAATATTGAAGAGACACTCACTTCAGCTGGAACCTTTAATAATATCACTGATCTTTTCATATCCATCCAAATGTAGTCAGAAGACTATTTTGAGTAGCATGTTTTCTAGACAAAATCTTGTACCTAGAATGTACTGTTATCCTTCATCTTCAAAAACGGAAAATGGTCTGCAAACTATAGCAGTCACTCCAATAACTTGAAGTGTTAATGATTATTTTATAATCATTGTTACTGTACCATTTTAGTCTTGCAATAATAATTATACATTTATGCTTTGATAGAATTGCAAAATACAACGAAAATTTTTCTCACTAAAACTTATACCTAAAATCTTCACCTATGTTTGAAATTACTAGATCTAGATCTTAACAGTAAGTCAGAATGATGGGCCTTGTTTGTAATAGCACATGATTACTGGATTATTGTTCATGTACAAGTTCAGGGATGCCAAAAGTGACATCTAAATGGGAAGTCACCTACTTAGGATCTCCACAGGCTAAAACTACAACTAATGGCAAAATCAGACAAATACCAAACTAAAACCAAAGTATGGAATATCTGTACACAAGGGGATGAGAATCAGATTGGCTTTGGACATCAGAATAACTGGATTCTGGAAGGCAATGGAGTCATGGCTTCAAAAGTCCGAAGAAAAACTATTCAAAATTTAGAACTCTTTCAAACGCAGTCTAGTGGGCCACAGTGGCTCAGCAGGCAGAGTTCTCACCTGCCATGCCAGGACCTGGGTTCAATTCCCGGTGCCTGCCCATGCAAAAAAAGAAAAAGAACCTGACATCACAAAATCCAGTCTAGTAATTTTAGAGCAAAAATGAAAACATGTTCATGTATGTGAGGATTCAGTAGTTTCCCCTCATGCTCACATTCTGAAAACGTGGAGGATATATTCTAGCAATGGAAAATAGGAATCTAAAAAAGGTTAAGCCAGGAGAGGCAAGAAACAATAAAACAATTCAAGGGTTTGGAAAAATAATCCCAAAATGATGGCTGTGCAGCAGGATAAAAACCAATATGTACAAAATTAACCATCAGTAATGTTTGTCTTCTATCAACTAGAAAAAAAATCAGAAACCCCAAGAAAAATTAAAAGCTGTACTAGAAAGCTCGGATGTCATGATCCAAATATGAATCAAACTAATATGTGGTAAGGTTTGGAATGTTATTATTGTATAGGGAAAGAGAATCTGATGTAGATACTTTCAAGTTGTACTTTTATAGTCATAGTCTCTATTTTCAACATGATGGAGTCAATCATACTACTGGTTCTGCAATGTTTATTATGTTCATAACCATGATTTTTTTTCATTTTTAAACAGTTTTAATCACACATCATGTGTGCTTGTTTGAAAGGATTATGTACCCTACAAAAACCATGGTTAAATCCTGATCCCATCACGTGGAAACAGATGTTTCTTTTAATCCCTTTTCGCCACTTCGGGTTGGAACTTGATTAGATTATCTCCATGGAGATGTGACTCACCCAATTGTGCATATTAATTTGAGGGAGATGTGGCTTCACCCATTCTAGGTGGGTCTTGATTAGTTTACTGGAGTCCTTTAAAAGAGGAAGCATTTTGGATGAAGCTTCAGAATGACAACAGCCAGGAGCCGAACCAGGAGAACCATGAGAGCCCATGCAGCCAGAGACCTTTGGAGCTGAAGAAGGAAAATGTCCCAGGGAGAGCTTCATGAAACAAGAAACCTGGAGAGAAAGCCAGCAGATGTCACCATGTTCACCATGTGCCTTTCCAACTGAGAGAGAAACCATAAACTTCATCAGCCTTTCCCGAGTGAAGGTGACTTTTGTCGGTGTCTTAATTTGGACATTTTCACAGCCTAGAATGGTAAACTTGCAATCTAATAAATTGCCCCCTATAAAAGCCATTCTGTTTCTAGTATATTGCATTCTGGCAGCTAGCAAACTAGAACAACATACAATCCAACTTAAGTAAATAGACATGCCTTCACCACCATAATCTATATGAAGACATTTCCTCTTCTTCCACAAAGCATCCATTTCCCTCCCCCATGCCCGCCACCTGCGACATTTAGTTTTGGCATAATGCCTTTGTTATATTCAGTGGCAGTATATTACAATCATAACCATGATATTATAATTATTTAATTTTATAAATATTAACATCAGATGAATAAAATATTAAAGACAATTATATTTATACAGCAAAATGGAAATGTTACAGATTATGTCAGGGTAAAAGTAATGATATAACTAAGATAAATTCCCCAATTTCCCAGGAGGCAGAGAAGGCAAAAGAGAGATAAGTAGAAGTGTGGAAAGTTAATATCTTAAAGAAATTACACAGTAAGAATTTCAATTTGAGAGATCAAGAGCCTTAAGCATTTTTTTTTTTAATGCTAAGTAATGAATAGAAAAACCAAAAGAGTTTTTAACAAAAATTGAATGGTATGGTTCCCTGGACCACTTAAATCCTGAAACCTAGAGGGCCCAGAACATCAGAAAGTTCCATCTCCCTACCCCATAGTAGTGACAGACCCTTCCAACAGGAAAAAGTTAGAATTGCCATAGCCCAAACACCCCTGAGGAGAGAGATAGAAAGATCAAAGGTGATGGTGAAGTTATACAGAGAAGATGGGATTTAACAAAAGAATATGATTGCTGAATCATTAAATTGATATCTCTTTTAGTCGCCAGTATTTTAAAGCAGCTAGAAGTAAAAACTTAAAATTGTGACATTGTAACCCATGTCAAACTCTGAAATATGTTCTACAACTAATTGTGGTGCTGTGCTGTGACATTTATTACTTATTTGTATATATGTTATTTTTCACACAAAAAAAGAAAGAAAAGTCGATTGTGGTGATAATAAAATATTTAAGCCTTCTAGACTCCTATATTCTGGTGCAGCTAGAAGGAAAAATCTGAGAGAATTATATGGTAGCCCATGACAGACTCTGGGATCTGTCCTGTAACTACATGTTGAAGAGTGCTTTGAAAACAATTGCGTTTTTATTTCTTTGCTATATATGTATATATGTTATCCTATACAATAAAAAGTTTAAAAAAAAGTAAAAAAAATAGAAATACTTATTGAATAAAGTGAATAAATTAGTTCAGTTCTCTATAAAAAAAAATTGAATGGTTGTGGGGAGAGTCTAAGTGAGCCAAAATTCTCATGTTTTGGAGCTGGCAGACAATAGATGCTGATAAAATTGATAAAGAAATAAACACATGCAAATTTTTTAAAATTAGAACAACCAAAAACCCGAGAAGAGAAAGAATCTAAAAAGGTTAATTCTATGAGTGGTAGATTGTGTGTTGTGGACACAATAGTTTTCATTTTACACATTTCAGTACTGTCTGATTTTCCGTTCTCATGTGCACACTTTGCAAAGTTATTTTTAAAATGTCCTAATGAGAAAATATGATGTATAGGATCTAAAATTATATACATACTACCAAGTTTATTGAAACAATTTTCAAAATTTACTTTAATATGCTTTCTTTATTGTCTACTTTTATAGTAAGATTATATTACATTTATAATCAAAAGGGGGAATACTATCTTGAAAATAAGCTTTTTTTCTCTGATTAAAGCATGTAATTAATAGAGCCTGGTTTTCACTCTGAGGAAAGCTCTTCACATTCCTCCTCTCCTAATTATTAGCTCCCATTATCTGGATTTACGCTTTATTTTTGCAGAAAAGCAAGTCTGGCATCTAAACTCATCAGCAGCAACACAAAAGCCCTCCCAGTCCTAAATGACTCATGTTGCCAAACTATGTCAACATTTGGTAAATTCATCAGCAAAAAAATATTTAGTTCAAATATTTTGGGGGCCAAGCTTCCCCTCAAGATTCCCAAAATTTTTCTGTTTTTAAATACTATATAATCTCAAGCAGAAATCTGTTTATTAAAATATGTATATTCTGATAGAGGGAGAAGGGCTGGGGGCACATATGAAACGAGAAGGAAAGATAGATGGTAAAGACTGAGATGGTGTAATTGAGGAATGCCTAGAATATACAATGATAATGACTAAATGTACAAATTTAAAAATGCTGTTGCATGAGGAAGAACAAAGGAATGTCAGTAGTTCAGAGTGTTGAAAATAGATAATCATTCATATTTTAAAATTTCAACTTCTCTGTGAGACTAAAGGGAGAAATGTTTATTTAGTGCAAAATTTATATTTCGACTAGTGCATTTCCTAATTTAATTTGTGTGGTCAGTCTAATTGAATATCATAAGCACATGCAACCTTGAATAGGGCATGAGATTTTATTGGTTTGTCCAGATTAGTGTGATGCCCCAATAAATTCAAGAGTGATTAAAGGTAAAGATGCACAGATAAATTCCAGAGTGAATAAAGAAATATCTGCAAAGTCCCCTTGGGGAAATGGGGAGAAAATGGGAAATTTTCAACTTCCCCATTTGAAGAACTCTTGATATTCTCAAAAGAAGTGGGGACAAACAAATCAATAGGTTGAGCCCTCAATCTTGGGGTTTGCCCCTATGAAACTTATCCCTGCAAGAATAGGCTAAGCCTACTTTAAATTATGCCTAAGAGTCATCCCCAGAGAATTCTTTTCTTCCTCCGATGTGGCCTCTCTTTCTCTCTAAGCTTCGAACTCACTGCCCTCTCCCCTCTACATGAGACATGATTCCCAGAGGAGTAAACCTCCCTAGAAATGTGGGACAGAAATCCTGGGATGAGCTGGGACTCAGCATCAAGCGATTAAAGAAATCTTCTCGACCAAAAGAGGGAAGAGAGAAATCAGACAAAATAAAGTGTCAGTGGCTCAGAGATTTCAAACAGAGTTGAGAGGTTATCCTGGAGGCTATTCTTATGCATTATGTAGATATTTCCTTTTCAGTTTATGGTGTATTGGAGTGACTAGAGGGAAGTACCTGAAACTGTAGAGCTGTGTTCCAGTAGCTACGTTTCTTGAAGAAGATTGTATAATGATATAGCTTTTGCAATGTGTGTAGTTGTGAAAACCTTGTGTCTGATGCTCCTTTTATCTAGGGTATGGACAGATAAGCAAAAGCCATGGATAAAAATAAACAAATAGGCCAGTGCAACAGTGGCTCAGTTGTGGAATTCTCACCTGCCATGCCAGAGACCAGGATTCAATTCCCGTTGCCTGCCCATGCAAATAAAATAAAATAAAATAAAATAAATAAACAAATAATAGGGGGGATAAAGTTTAAAATAAATTGGGTAGATGGAAATACTAGACAATGAGAGGGAGGGATAAGGGGTATGGCACGTATGAGTTTTTTCTTTTTCATTTCTTTTGCTGACGAGATGCAAATGTCCAAAAAGAAGTGATTATGGTGATGAATACACAACTATGTGATGATATTGTGAACCATTGATTGTACACCATGTACAGAATGATTGTATGTCAAGAATGTTTGTGTGCTTGTTTGCTGTTTACAATGAAAATATTTTTTTAAATATTTATTCTCATTCCCAGACCTCACATTTCCTACATGAAAAATGGAAACGTCATCCTCTAAACATGTATGTTACCATATAGATTGTAGAAAAGATTTTAAGTCACCTGAATCTCAGTTTTAATATTCCTTACTTTATTTAACCTTAAATTTCAAAATATTTTGATGCCAATCTCTAAAACTGATCATGTGTAAAAAGTTAAAAATAAACATTACTAAGCAGTTTGCCATCGTGGGCAGCCTTTATGCTGTGACATTGCAGAGGACAGGAAAGATTCTGTTTTCCCAAAACACATCTACTGTCGATTCCCACACCTCACTGTTGAAGCATCAGTCTTGTGAATTGAACATTAAGAATGCAAATCCAATAAGCCTGCCAAGCACCAATACCTCAGTGTAAATCATATCTTCTCTCTCCAAATAGACAGGTCAAAGTTGATAGTGCAGGGGCACTTCTCAGGAGGGCCGGACAGCCGAGGGGGGGCACAAGTGCAGGCAGCTGTGGGGGATATGACAACCGGAAGAGGAGGGGCCACAAGTTGGGGAAGGGAGACCCTGCTGGCCCTGAGGACATCAGAGGATGGACACAGAAGCCTGAGTCCCCTCAAAGCTGCCACGCCAGCCCTGGATGCCGCACTTCAACCATTTTTCACCTAAGTGAGAAATAAATTTCTACCTTGTTTGAGCCACTGTTATTTCATGTTTTGGCATTTATACAGTCGAATCTAATCCTACATGATACACAAGGAATAATTTCATTTAATCATCCCAGCAACCCTATGAGGTCTCTAGTATTATAGCCCCTACTTTACAAATGAGAAAACTGCGACGCAGAGACGTTTGAATTCTCGTTCAAGGAAACTGAGGCGGTGCACAATAAATCGGGCCTGGCAATGTGCTGGCTATGAGAGGAGGGGCACAGAATAGATGGCTCACATAGCAGATGAATTCTCTCCCAAAACATATCCTCTCTACTTTCCATTTCGTCTACAGGGAAAATTGGTCATGAAGTACTTGAAGTCCTTAGAAACTTAATGAAATGCATGAAAGTGGAACCCTGATACGTAAAGGCTCTCCTAAAAGAAAACAAGCGAGAAACACGTAAGGGATTTTAGTACAAGGCTTTTTGAAGCCTTATTCTAGGCTAACCTCGGCCACTGATGAGCTCGAGATTTTAGACATTGTAATTTACATCTCAGCTTCCTTTTCCTTCATTTATTGACAGAGATATTTGAACCAGATCATACTTTCTTAGGGCCTTTTCTAGTCCAAATACTCAATGATTCTGAGTATGATAGTATCCTGTATTAATGCAGAAAATGTAGAAGGCATCTCCTGGAAGGTTTTGTACCCCGGGGCGAAGTTGTTTAGTTGACTCCTTACCCGCCCCCTCCCCCTTCCCCAAACAGTTCAGTGCAATAAAAACAGCTCAGATTAATGGAGGTCCTTGATGAGTTAGGAGCTGCTTAAACAGGGCTCTACTATAATACTATTTACCGTAAGGCCTGAGAAAATTGGTGGGATTAGGGTTACACTCTAATAATTTGCCTTTATAGGTTTAACCTGAAATAACAGGCCGAAAGGACAAATAAAATTAGCAGTTTCCTGGATAATACTCTGCACATATAAAATCATGTTAAAAAAAAATCAACAAGCTGGCACTATGGTTCAAAAGAGGCATAGACATGAGCTGGCTAGGGTTATCCTGACTCTAATTAAGTGCTTCGCCAAATTCGGACTCCTGTAGCTTGCCACGCCTCTGAGCGTTTCTGCAACTTCTCTTGGCATGTTAGGTGTCAGAGTGACTAATGTCTTTCTTCGTGGGCAATCTCCTCCATATGGAACTTAGCCAGGAATACAGAAAGAAGCAATAAGAAAAAAAACATCCCCTCAGAAGCCCCAAAAGCAGCTACAGAGAATATGAACTTAGCCTGTGTCCTTAATATGAGTACAGTCATTCATTCAAATGCCTCCTTTTCACCAACATTTCTCTAAGGGACATGGAGCACAAAAATCTTTAGAAGGTAAAGAAGCTGTTGCCAGCCCAATCATCCAAGAAATGACAGTCTTGATCACTATTTCAGCTTCCCATCTGTAGAAAGGTGTTTTTACGTTTGTATATGGCTTTAGTATTTATTTCAATGATTTTAACATTCATCCTTATTCGATGCCTTTGCTTCCCAAACTTCCACCCTTCTTCCTTCCACTTTCTCCAATGTTTCTTTAGAACTGCTCAGAAGGGATGGCGCCTTCCAGCAGCAATTGCCCACACTACAAGGCGAGATTTTTGCCCCCTCAGACATGGCATGGTCTTTGCTGTTTTCATTTCATAGGAAAATATTACCACTAGCAAAGGCTATTTCCACCTCTTCATAAAATCACCTTTTCACTGAGAAGAAACCAGCGGTCATGCCGACACCACCGTTTAGCACTAGCTCATTCCCATGACATAATAAGGACGAGGAGGACAGACCTTGACTAGAAAAAAAGCTTTACAAAGAGGAGTCTGCACTTCCAGGGCTTAACTAACTAAATCCACTTTACCACGTACAGTGCCTGTCATCAGCATTGTGTATACATCCCTGCCCTGTTGTGTTCAAAGAACAAGATCCCAGGTACACATGTAGCCAGAAGATCCACAAGACTCTCCAGCATGAGCCATGACATAGCAAAGAGGTGGAATGACAAAGGTAATGACAACACAATCATTATGGGATTCATGGCTCAAGAATTTACTCAATTCTTCTGCAAAAAAATAGCAAAATGTTTTCACAGAATTTTTGAATTTGAGGATCCCATAGTCACTGTTCTTTGATTCCTGATTCCTTGCAGTAAAAATTAGGTAAGACTGATGAAGAGAAGAACTTTATAGGACAATATGAGATTGGAGTAGGCTGATGGGTTACGATGTGTATTTGTTTTCTAAGGCGGCAGTACCAAATTAGCATGGACTTGGTGGCTGAAATGACAGTTATTCTCACCCTGTTCAGTGGCCAGAAGCTCAAAATCAAGGTGTCAGCAGAGCTGAACTCTAGGGGAGAACCATTCCCTGCTCCTTCATCTGGGTGGTTACAGGTGTTCCTAGTCGTGAGGCTGCATCACGACTCTCTCTGCCTTTGTCTTCACATGGCCTTCTTCTCTGTGTCATCTCTCATTTATTCTTACATCAGGACACTTATCATAGGGTTTAGGAGCCACCCTAATCCAGGATGTCTTGAGATCCTTAGCCTAATTATATCTGTAAAGACCACCCCCTTTTTTTTTTTTTCCAAATAAGAGTATATTCACGGTTTCTGGGTAGATACACCTTTTCTGGGGGGCCACTATTCAACCACATATTACGTTATTCCTTTAATTAGATCTTACCTAATTTTAAAAGCTTTGTACTACACTGTAACATGAATGTTAGCTAAGGTCTTCCTGCTCTTTTAGATAAAGATAGATTGGCTAGAACTCCCATGCCATGCCCTAGGGACATCTCATCCCTCCCCACTGCTTCTACAAATTCCCAGAGTGGGGCAAGCAGGTGGGCAATAAGCTCCACTGCATTAATTTCAGCCCATGAACTGTCACAATGATTGCCTATTGCTCTTCTCCCTTACCATGTTGATCCAGAAACAGAATTTAGCCTAGTTTTTCAATTAAAACAATCACTATCACAAGGCCCTTACATAAATAACAGATTTAACTGAAATATCAGTAACAAGTGGTTGAACATAGGAACGAAAATACCTTTAAACTGATTAAGAAATCCTGGCTCTTAAATTCTTCAGCCACCTTCCCATGTTGCTCAGCCATCATTTCCTTCCTTCTCTTCAGTTGCCACCCTCCCATCCTTATTTATTCCTCAGTAGAACAGTTTTACTATCTATTTTCTTTCATCCTTTCACAAATTCTGCCTGGAGGGACTCACCTTTTATCCCGAGGCCTTATTAAACCAATTCCCTTGTAGGGGCAGTTCTCAACATTGATAAGAATTTTGATGTCAGCTTTTAAGATTCTAATCCTCTCCCTCCCTGACCAGCTAAAAATCATTTACGATTTAAAAGAAAAGGACTTTAAGTAATTATTTTCAAGTTGTGCCTCAATTGGGAACTAAAAACCTCTATGTGGGCTTTCAAGGATGTAAGTCTCCTTGGCAATGTGGGTCATAATGGCCCTGGCATGGTGGGATTGAAAATGCCTTCCTGACCAAAAGGGGGGAAAGAAATGTAACAAAATAAGGTTTCAGTGGCTGAGAGATTTCAATAGAGTTGAGAGTTCATTCTGGAGTTCATATGCACTCTTTAGCCAGATATTACAATTTGCCACAGTACGTCAAGCCCTAACCAACAGTATCCCTGAAAACCCTAAAGAAAATCCAGGACTTTATCTAAGACCCTATAAAAGTTTTACTTAAGCTTATTTTTCAGAAACTTCAAACCTCCAGATTGTTCCTAGGCCAGGTAAGCCCTGAAACTTGGAAGTACCAGTCTCTCCTAGAATATCAACCAGTTGCATCCCCCTACCCCATAACATCAACACCCCCTTTCAACACGAAGAAGTTAGAATGGTCATTGCCCACATATCCCTGAAGATTGAAAGAATGATCAAATAAGAGGGAGGAGCTGTAACAGAGAGTTAGGATTTAAGAAATGATTTTGACTACTGAATCATTATATAGATATTTCTTTTTAGTTTCTAGTATATTAGAACAGCCAGAAGGAAATACCTGAAATTATGGAACTGTAACCCATACTATACTTTGAAATTTTCTCTATAAATACTTGTTAAACTGTATTTATACAGTTTAAAACTGTATTGTTTGAAATTTATCATTTTGCTGTAATATATGTTATATTTCACAATAAAAACATGGTTTTTAAAAAAAAGCCCTCTGAGACATTGCTTCTAAAACACAATTCAGAATGAATTTTAACTGTTTTTATTTATAAAAATTCATTCTAGGGCTTCTATTTAGACAATCAAAAGGGCTGAAGAGGGAAGAAGAGCAGGTACTACAGACCACCAGAAAACAGCCATAGCCAAAATCGAGTCTGGTCTTTAATTTGTCACAGTTGCTCCCCAATTTAACAATAAAGAGCCACAAGTCCCTCTCTTCCTTAAAACAACATTTGAGCCTCAATCAAAGTTTATAAGCTTTAATACTGAGAATGATAATAAATGAGCAGTCAGACATGACTGATCAACATGTGCTCATTTCCCAGTTTTCCAACAGCCCAAGACTAACAAATGTTAAAAGTGCAGACCCCTGCATGCTGCTTATCCCTCCACATACTCAGGGAAGGACTAAGAAAAGTGTAAAGAAGCAGGTGTTTTCAGTAAGGTGGGCAGATTATATAATACTGAGGGCTAAGGCAAGTCATGACCCCATGAAAATGATCTCCCCTTTCACTTAGCTATGCTGGGGTGAAATGATAGAGTAAATGGTATTTGGGAAATAAAGATCTCAATTACATAGAGAAGATAAATGATTCTTTTAAAGGACACAGGTCTGACACATGAAAATATATTTCTAGGACTAGGCCTGTATTCAAAGTCCATTCTTTACTTGGGCCCCAACCCACCGATGCTGATGATTGAATCAAAGCCTACGTAAAGATGTCGTAATTAAATAACAAACTTGCATGACCTCTATTTCTAGACAGAAGGTAAATTTAAAGTTAAGTTAAAAGGTGAAGAAATAGAAATCAGGAACAATGCAATTAAATAGACGATTGGGACCCTCACACTGCACTAATTTCATTCACATAATAAAAGTGCCCCTTAGGAATTGGAAGTTTCCTGGGCCTAATACAATAGCACAAGCTGAGAGTACTAATTCAGGGTTATGAGCTGATAAATCCCAGATCAGGAAAGACTGCTCACAGGTCAACTACTTCAGCTTTTGGCTATTAGATAAGACCACATTCACACAGCTTCCTAGAGAGGAGAAACAGAATATGCTCTTAAAAGTCTCCAGGAGGAGAAATTCACAATTATCCTGGTTCCAATTATTTTAATAGCTCATAGTCCTTTCCTTCCACTTTGTCCCTGGAGAGAGAGAGAGAGCAGTGATCATTCATACAGGAATAACATTACCAAATTTACTCTCAGCCTCATTTGAGCCTTTCTTCATGGACCTTCTTTGCTATTTCTCCAGTCTTCATTAGCTTCCTGGAACCACTCCATATGTTCTTTACATTTAGCTCTAAATATGAAGTCCAAATATGAGATGTCCTTTAGGAAATTTCTCTATACCACCTCATGCAGTTATCACTTCTAATCCCTTAAATAAAGAGTTAAAAAGTAAAAAGAACTTGGGAACTCCCTGGCCAATAGTTTCATCAATTCACCACACATTTATCAAGTACTCGTATGTACAAGGCACTGTGCTGGGTTCTAGGAAAGAGAGACACAATATTTGTAATAATAAAAAAGTAGGAAAAATCCTGATGCCCAACAATAGGGCAAAGGTTAAATAAACTTGGGTATGTCCATTCGTGGAATGCCATGGGGCAGCTACAAAATGACGTAGCTGACCTGCAGGTGATGACTTGAAAAGATCTCCAAGACATATCGCTAAATGAAAAGGACAAGTTGCAGAATAAAAATAATAATCTCCATTTATACTGCTCTTGATACATGCCAGGTAGTTATTTCACACATATTAATTCATTTAATTCTCACAGTTGTGTGAGATAGGTATTATTATTCTCAATTTACCAAAAGGGAAACCAAAGCAGAGAAGGTTAACTATTGTGCCAAAGACCCTGGTTTAGCAAGAGGCACTGATAGGATTTAGAACCAGGCAGTCTGACTTCAGTGTCGATATTGATGTTCTACTATTTAATAAGTAATGTGATACTATTTGTGTAAAAAAAAAATAAAAACACAAAATAAAGTTTTCAACTGTGAAAAAATATAAATACAAAAAAGAAAAAGATCTCGAAGAACATACCCCATACCATCAAACGTATGACCATGGCTACCCAAGAGATTGAGATTAGGAGAAGTGATCAAGGAAGATGAACTTTCTCTGTATTATTTGCACTTTGGGGGGGGGGGGCGGACAAAAGGGAAATTATGTATTACTCTGAAATTTATAATAACTCTTTTTTTATTCAAAAGAATTAGAAAGGTATGACCCCTCACTTCAAAGCACTCACAAATGAGTTAATGTAGGGGTGGGGAAGAGTAGGGGGAAGCTGTCAAATTTAATCCACGAGGCACCATAATTCTGGGCAGAATAGTATCGGTGTCAGATGTGGGGTGCTGACTGCTATGGGGATTCAAAGGAAGGACAGAGCACCTCCCCCGCGAACACTTTGCAGGGAAGATGGTGATTGACTTAAGCCTTTGCAAAATGGAGAGGCTGCAGACGTTAGGATAGTGGAGATGAGGGCATGGGAACAGGCTAAAAATCAGGAGTGAGGCAGGGGTTCTTAATCTGACAGTGGGGAACCTTAGGAGGTTTGTGAGCCAGGAGCTGGTGTAGAGATGAGGCTGAGAATGCTAATTTAGC
>PVIY010011846.1:0-63913 GCA_004026745.1 Myrmecophaga tridactyla
ATTACCTCTTGACCTAAGTTCAAACTCTTTGTGTAATCACCCACAACCCTCTATGTATTACTTTCTTTTTTTTTTCACAAAAACGAACCATTTACTACCTACTATGTAACTTACTTTTTTATTTTAAGTATCTTGCATTTAATGTTAAAGGTTAAATTATTATTTCCATACATGTAGTGTGAATAGTTTTCCCCACATGAGAATAATGATTATAAAAAGATGATATACCATGTGGATTAAGTGTCTTTTTCAATTGAAAAACTACAAACTGCCTAGTTACGGTTCTTCCAAAAAGATACAAACTGGTTAGTGTCATGGTCAGCTTCATGTGTCAACTTGGCCAAGTGGTGGTACCTGTTTGTTTGGTTCGACAAATGCTGGCCTGTCTGTTGCAATGAGAACATTTCATAGAATTAGATCATGATCACACCAGCTGCATCCACAGCTGATTCCATTTGTAACCAGCCAAGGGGAATGTCTTCTGGAATGAGTGATGCTCAATCTAATCACTGGAAGCCTTGTAAGGAGGGTTCAGAAGAGACAGGTTCTCTTCCTGCTTCGGCCGGCAAGCCTCTCCTGTGGAGTTCGTCCAGACCCTCCATCGGAATCGTCAGCTTCACAGCCTGCCCTGCGTATTTTGGACACTGCATTCCCACAGTCACGTGAGACACTTTTATAAATTTTATATTTGCGAGTGTTCCCTGTTGATTTTGTTTCTCTAGAGAATCCTAACTACTACTGTTAGTAACTGAATTTCTAGCCAACATACTCAAAGCTGAGAAGATTGAGAAGATTAAAAGTATTAACATAAGTCCTCAGATCCAATTAAGTGAGTCCTCTTTGCAGACTTATCAATATTGGTGGCACGCTTTGACTCTAAGAAGCTGGAAGACATCCTAATATTCCCAACTCTGAGCATTTACCTGAAATAGCCTTTTTCCAGTTTTCAAGTCATGAATAAGATAATACTTTGTTAATTCTATTTTATTTACAATGCCAACTTTTAAAAGGTCACTAAACTGAAGTTAACTGAATAGTAAACTAGACAGTAATTGCTTTACATAAAGAGGGAAAGCCCAAGATGCCACTGGTCTATACATAGAGAACCCACAGTTCAGTTTTAGTCAAAGCAAAGAAAATAAAAAATTGATCATACTAGAAGAAGTTCAGCCATAGGTTTGAAATCTGTACTCAAACTACACATGCAATGGGGACAATATTCTACAAATACAATTGATTTGTTGCTCCATTTGTCTTCTGTTTGTCTAATATTAGCAATTATGAACAGAGCAGTGCAACTAGTATTTGGAACAATCCTTACAATGTTATAGTGTCAGAAACAACGCTGCACTTCTCCTCACACCACTGGTTCTTTTTTGCATACCTGGGCTTCCAAGTTGTTTTTGATATTGAAGGTCTTGTGAATCTCCTCAGGAGTTTTCCCCTTGAGCATACTGGCAACAGTCTTGCATGTGACCTCAAGCAAATACTAGATGTCTAAGTAGTTTGCAGCTAGAATAAGTTCAAAAAGTGTTTCCTGGTCAATTTTCAGGAATTCTCGGTCCCTAACAGGGATATCATCTGTTCACTTTTCTTTGTTCTCTTCATCCTCAGGAGAGGAGGGTCATCTTTGTGGTGGGTGCACCACTGAATGACCTTTTTAATATTGCTGCATTAAACATTTGGTAGAGGAACTGGGTCTTCATCTCCTTCATCATTCATTTCCAAATCCTCTAGCATGGTCTTTATAGTCACAGATTGTTTGGCAATTTCCACATCAATTTCAAATATTTCTCTATCACAACTCTGCAACTTAATTGAAAGCATGGTGTTTGGTCTCAAGGAGACAGTGGGTCAGAGGCTGAGGAGAGCTGGTAGCATCAGTACAATAACAAGGAAAAGGCAGAGAAAAAGGCCACTAGCCCTCTATGTGTTTCTAAGTGAATCTATTCATAAGTGCTCTAAACTCTGCCTGGAGTGCCCTCTTCCCCTCTCCCAGTTTCCACATATTTAGGTCCCCCTTCAAGCTACCTGCCTCTGGAAGCATCACTGTTCCTCTTGAGAAGGCACAGTCTTTCCCTCTTCTGAACTAGTGTCCTGAATCTTCCCCCCACCCACAACAGCTGGTACCTATCTTGTGACACTTGCATCATTCTTTCATGCCTTTGTCCCATCCCCTTCTCCCCCTAACAGGCCTAAGCTTCAGTGTGACAACATGTACCTGGTAAGTCAGCAGTACCGGAATGGGTGAAGTATTTCCTTATTCTTCAGAAATGCAGGTGATTCAGCATGAGTTGTGTTATATCATCCCTCTTACTCAGTTGCATGCTACTTGTCCTCTGGAAAGGGTAGAGGTTCAGGAGGCCAAGGGGATTGAGCAGAACCAGACTAGACTACAAGAACATGGGTCTTGTGGGAAAATTATTCAACTCAGAGTGGCAGTAGAAAATGATCAAAACACACAAAGAGCTCCTCTATGCAGTGGGCAGCTGAAGACAGACCCTCAGGACCTCTTCCTTCTGGCCACCAGCACCTGGCACCTGCGTCCCCTGGTCATTTGGACTGCAAAGTTGGCCCCAGATGTATCACTCACTTCTCTTTCTGCACATTTATGCTCCAGAAAATCTAAATTACTTGTACCTAGTTCTACTGGAGAATTTTATTGAAACAATTGCTTCAGGAGAAATGTCTCTGCCAGGATAGGTATGGAATGTTTTACATATAACAATTACAAAAATAATAACACAACAAGCTCTTTATTTTGATCAGCAACTGAAAATAAGACCTGGGATAAGTTTATGTATATTACCCTTTATTTTCATAACAACACAACAGGTTAGGAAGTCAGTATTATCACTCCAGTTTTTTCTTAGATGAGGAAATTGTCAGCATAGGAGGGGTTAGACCTGAGAATCCTGCTCAAATTTACCACCATACTATACTTCGTCATTCATATATAGTGTGTGTTTTAGTTTCTTGGCTGTTAAAACAAATACCATGCCATGGGTTGCCTTAAACAATGGGAATTTATTGGCTTATTGTGTTGAGGTGTGGAAAAGTCCAAAATTAAGACATCAACAAGGTGATGCTTTCTTTTAGAAGACTGTGGCATTCTGGGGCTGGCTGCTGGTGATCCTTGGCCCTTGGTTTTTCAGTCACATGTACGCACAAGAGGCCTCTCCTGGTTCTCTGGGTTCTGTTGATGTCCATACTTTTCTCTCTATGTGTCTGAATTTCAATCTGCTTAAAAAACACCCCAGTAAAAGGATTAAGAATCATCTTGGTTGAGTTCGGCCACACCTTAACTGAAGTAGTCTCACCAAAAAGTCCTTCTTACAATGGGTTCACACCCACAGGAATGGATCAAGTTTAAGACATGTTTTTCTGGGGTACATAGCTCCAAGCCACCACAGTCTGTGTAATATGTACCACAAAGTGCAGGTGTTAAGGATTCTGAAATGATGTTACAACATCTTCAAAGGCAACTCAACTGACACTAGGATTTCTGAGTTTCAGAGAGGATTGCTATGATTTGTGGAAGATACTTGATTTACCTCTCCTCACACAATGACTGATAAAATCAGCCTTTTGTTGTTCTTCAGCAAGGATGGTTCAGGTGCCCTTGGGCCCCACCCCTGCAGGTGTAATCACCTCCACCTGCCCCAGCTCCCATGATCCTTCTAGCCTCCAGAGAGCCTTAACTGTTGCCAAAATCTGAAACCTCCTGACACTCTATACCCAGCATCTGGCTCACCAGACATTTCCAGCAAGCGGGAAAGATCTTGAGGGTTGAAGGTTGAAATTTGATTTCAATAAAAATAATCTTAAAAGAACTTTGTGAGCAGTGCATTCTTTAATTTATGGATGTTGCATAATACTTGTGGCCACTAAATATTTGGAGACTGACAGCTGGAGACTTGATGGCTTCCAAATCTCACAGAACAACTAATACCATTTCATTTCATCTGCTCCCCTCATTGTCACGGGGTTGATCTCACTAAAAGTAGAAAGAGATGCAGAGAATGGACAGATATTAAGGGCTTACTGTGAGCCAACATGCCACTAGTCATGCTGTTGGCATTCCCTCATCAATCCTCAAATATCCTTGCCAAGGAATCAGGGGCCCCATTTTGCATAAGAGGAAACTGAGACTGAAAGAGTAGGCTCATGGGTGAGGGGTCATACTGTTATCTAGTGGCAGAGAAGGAATTCAAATCCAGGCCCCAGTCTAAAACCCATATTTGCTTTCCCCCCTACTAAACCACATTGTCTCTCTTTACATGCTTGCCTACGATTTTTATTACTTAGGGGTATATTTTAGAAATGCTGGGCAGAACCACGAGGGAGGGATTTTGGGTCAAGAATTAGCTTACTAACCACAAGCATCATTTTCCCCTGGTCTACGACTAGGTTTTGTAAGGAAATACTAAGTGAAAGAGGACACTTTCTTGGAAAGGGCTGGTAATTTGAGGCATGTAAACAAACTGTTTTATAAGAGCCCCTGTCACACTGGGGTTTGCAGGCAAATTACATCAAGCAAAGAGCAGTTTTTAATTGAGAAAGGCACAGAGGAAGGTGGGCTCAGTAATGATAACTAGCATGTATTGAATATTTACTACTGCCTGGCCCAGTGCATGGTACTTTACATGCATGATTTAGTCTTCATTACGACCCTCTGAGATGTAAGCATCTCCCCCATTGGATAGGTCAGAAAACTGAAGCATGGGTCATATAGCTAGAGAGAGGCACAGCAGGGATTCAAATGCAGACAGTCCTGATGTCAGAAGTCCAGCTCTTAACCACTAAGCTCTACTCTACCCCAGCCCATTGGAAGGGGAAGTCTTGCAATCTGACAAGTTTATTTTGGTGATTCCATTCCAATGAAGGCCTGCACCATTTAGCATTCAATATATACTAAAAGCTTACTCCAGGAGCTCACAAACTATGGGGATGACCAATAAACAGGTCATGGATTACTAATGAGGACCACAGAAAAGGGGATGTAACTGACTGTAAGCTGTGGAAGGAAGGGTGGAGTCCAGAGGAACTTCCAGGTGGATGTGACACAACAGCATGTTAAAGAATGAGCAGAAACTTGCCAGGTAAATAGAGGAAGAGCACACTAGGTAGAGGGGAGCATGATCAGGGAAAAGAGGCACAGAAGGCTACAGTGTGCTCAAAATGGGGCAGGGCTGCATAGTTGGGGTGCTAGAAACATGGTTGGGACTGGTGGTTGGGGTTAGCAACTTTGGCCTCATTGTAGGTCTTCAGCAGCTTAGATAAACCTTTCAAAAGTTGTAGCTGTTTTGGGGATTACAAGATTAACAACATACTCTAGCCATAGAAAGCCATAAAGAATAATGAGTATTCATGTTCAACACCACCTGACTCAAGAAATAAAACTTACAAGTAACTACTCAGCTGTCACTTTCCCTGAAGTAAGTGCAACCCTCAGTTTAGTGTTTCTAATTCTTATGCACTTTTAGGGCTTTATTTGAAGTTGTGATTTTTGCACATGATGTGAAGAAGAGATACATTTTTTAAGTTAGAGAAGTTATGGGTTTATAAAACAATTGTGCTTAAAACACAGAATTCCCATATACCCCCCATTATTAACATCTTGCATTGGTGTGGTATATTAGTTGCATTGGATGAAAGCACATTTGTATAATTATACTATGCTATACACATTTGTAGAATTATACTAATATACTATTTGTGTATTAAACTATTAACTTAGGTTTCACTGTGTTGTGCGGTTCTATGGATTTTTTAAAAAATTCATTTTAGTAACATATATACAACCTAAAATTTCCACTTTTAACTACATTCAAATATATAATTCAGTGATGTTAATTATACTCAAAGTGTTGTGCTACCATCACCACCATCCAATACTAAAACTTTTCCATTACCTTAAATAGAAACTCTGTACATACTAAGTCTTAACCCTTTACTCCTTACCTTGCCCCATCCCCTTGTAACTTTTATTCTAGATTCTGATAAGTTTGCTTATTCTAATTATTTCATATCAGTGGGATCACACTATATTTATCCTTTTATATTTAGCTTATTTCCCTCAACGTGATGTCTTTAAGGTCATTCAATGTTGTCACACATATCGGAACTTCATTCCTTTTTAAGGTAGAGTAATACTTCATTGTATGGATACGGTTTGAAGCTGTTATGTACCACAACAAAGGTTTGCTGTTGTAATCCAATCTGGTTGGGGCATATCTATTAGTGGGTGGGAACTTATGATTAAATGGTTTCCATAGAGTTGTAATCTACCAAACTCAAGGTGGGTCTTAATCCTTTTACTGGAGCCCTGTATAAAAAGAATAAAAGACAGAAAACAGAGAGAACAGAGAGCAGAGAAATGAAACCAGGAAACAGATTTTTGAAGCTGCTAAGCTAAGAGATGAAATCCAGAGTTTGTCCCTGAGAAGCTAAATGAGGACCCACAGATACTTAGAGAAAAAGCCACTAGAATCAGAAGCTGAAAGCAATGAACTGGGAACAAGGACGAGCAGAAGCCAACCACATGCCATCCTAGTTGACGGATGTGTCTGGGATGCTAGCAGACTTTCTTTAAAGTCAATGTAGTTTTCTCTGGATGCTTTGATTTGGACATTTTCATGGACTTAGAACTGTAAGTTTGTAACCTAATAAATTCCCTTTGTAAAAGCTAATCCATTACTGATATTTTGTTTTCCAACAGCTTTAGTAATCTGAAATAGTATGTACATTCTAAATTTTGTCTATCCATTCATTGGTTGATGGCCACTTAGGTTGCTTCCATCTTCTGGGAATTGTGAGTAATGGACATCAGTGTGAAAATATCTGTTCAGGCCCTTGCTTTCAATTCTTTTGGGTATATATCTATAAGGAAGACTGCTGGACTGCATGGAAATTTTGTTCTTAACTTTCTTAGGTATTACCAAACTACCTTCCATAGAGGCTACCCCATTTTACATTCCCATCAGCATTGAATGAGTGCTCTAATTTCTCCACATCCTCTCCAACACGTGCAACTTTCCATTACTTCAATAGTATAATTCTGGTGGATGTGAATGGTGTCTCATTATGGTTTTGGTTAATAGTTCTGTGATGGCTAATGATGTTGAGCACTTTTCATGTGCTTTTTGTCCATTTGTATATCTTCTTTAGAGAAATGTCTATTCAAGTATTTTGCCCATCTTAAAATCAAATTGTCTTTTTGTTGTTGATTGAAGGGTTTCTTTATATTTTCTGAATAGTAAACCCTTATTACATATGTAGTTTACAAGTATACTGTCCCATTGTATTAGTTGTTGTTTTGAGGCACAAAAGATTTTAATTTTTTTAAGTCTCATTTATCTATTTTTTCTTTTATTGCTTGTGCTGGGTGTAAAATTTAAGAAACCATAGTCTAACACTGGGTCCTAAAGATACTTCTGTATGTTTTCTTCTAGAAATTTTATAGCTCTGGCTCTTATATTTAGGATTTTGATCCATTTTGAGTTAATTTTTGCATATGGTGTGAGGTAGGGGTCCATTTTTATTCTTTTGCAAATAGAGATCCAGTTTCTCAACACTATTTGATGGAGGGACTATTCTTTCCCAAATGAGTGGTCTTTACTTTCATATTTCTGAGCTCTCAATTCAATTTTATTGTTATATATGTCTGTCCTTATGCCTGTACCATGCTATTTTGATTATGGTTGCTTTGTCATAAGTTTAAAAATTTAGAATTGAGTGTTATCTAACTTTGTTCTTCTTTTTCAAGAGAGTTTTGGCTATTTCAGGTCCTATACCCTTTCTTATAAGTTTCATGATTGACTTTTCCATTTCTGCAAAGAAAACTGTTGGAATTTTGACTGTTATTACATTGAATTTGTAAGTTGCTTTTGGTTGAAATGACATCTTAACAATATTTAGCCTTCTAATCATTGAACATCAGATGCCCTTCCATTTATTTAGGTCTTCTTTCATTTTTTAGCAATATTTTATAGTTTTCTGTTATCATATCCTTTATATCCTGAGTTAGATTTATTTCTATGCGTTTGATTTTTTTTAGTTGCTGTTGTAACTGAATCATTTTTCTTAATTTCTTCTTCCAATTTTTCATTAGTAGTGTATAGTAAAACTACTGTTTTTTTGAGTGTTGATCTTGTACCCTGCTACTTTGATGAATTAATTTATTAGTTCAAGGAGATTTATGGTAGATTTTCTGTAGATAGGATCATGCATCTGCAAATAAGGAAAAAACTTACTACTTCCTTTCCAATTTGCAAACTGTTTATTTTATTACCTAATTGCTTTTATTGTTTCAAGCTACTTTTGCTTGGAGGGTAAATTTGGGGAGGTGAAGCACTCTATAAAAGAGTTTCTCAAGTCAGCCTTTCCCAGCTGGAACAGGGCCAGCAGCACACAAAGGAAGCACTGGCTGGCTCCAGATTGCCCTGGAGAGGAGATGCAGAAGGGGCCAGGAAGGGCACCAGGACCTTTTTCCATGGTTCTGCAAAGCTGCATTTTCTTGACCTGCCCAGCAAATGCAGCCCTTCATCTGTTCTATGGGGCTCTGAGGAGGCATACTGTCTTTAAGTTTCTTCTGCTGCCTTTGTCTGGGACAAGTTGAAACAATAGCCCACCCTCAAAGCCAGGCCCCCAGGTATCTGAAGTAGCTAATCGAAAGCTGTGATCAGTCTGTGCCCACCCCTGACCTTGGGGAAGTGGATTTTTATGTACTTTTCTGGCACCAGCCAGCTATGCCAGGTGACACACCCCACTCCTGCCTGTTGCAAGAGTGGTGCCTGGGTGACTGTAATTGTTGCACGGAAAGAGCAATTTACAATATTTACCATAATTTATCAGCTTCTTTCTTCCTTTTTCCCTTGAATGCTGTATTGTGTCCTACTGGACTCCAGTTTCAAAACAGTTTATTCAAATAGTTCCTGCCTGTTGAATAGTTATTCTGGTGGAGGGACTGATTCTTGGAGCTTCCTACTCTGCCATTTTCCTATAATCTATTTTTTCTTTTTAAATTGCCAGTCAGTTATCCTAGAATAATTTACTGAGGAAGATGGTGGAATTTTTGCTTTTTCAGATTCAGGGAATCCTTGATAGTCAACATTTGGCTCAGAATACATACTTTCTGCTTTTTCCTCATGTGTATGCATTCCTACATTTTGCTTGTTTCTAAACTTTAAATTAATGATAGCATACATTTTTATTCTTTCTTTTTTCTTCAATTTGTGAAGTTCATCCAGGTTGATAAATTAGTCCTAAGTGCTTTTATTTTTCACTGCCATGTAATATTCCATTATATGAATATACTATTCACATTCATTCTTATTAATTCATTACCTACCAAATGGCATATAGTTTGTTCTTAATTGTTCTTCTATGACAGAAAAATGCTGCTATAAAAAATTTGTATGTCTCCTTGTATACATGTGCATGAATTTCTCCAGGGTAGATTTACAAATAGGATTATTGAGTCATCATCTGTGTGTGCCTTCAATTGTACTAGATATTGGCCAAATACTCCCAAAAGTAATTGCACCAATTACCCTCCCACAATCACTGCGTGAGATTTCCCTTTGTTCTGCAACTTAATCAACACTTGGTATACATTGACTTTCTAAGTTTTGCTTATATAGTGTGCATGGAAGTGCATCATTGTGTGGATGTAATTTGAATTTCTTCAATTTCTAGAGAGACTGAGGAGCTCCTTTTAATGCTTATTGGCCATTAATGCTTTCTTTTCTGAATGATTTTTCCAATTTTGCTTTTTTTTAAAAATCTTTTTACGTTTTGAATATTGATATGTATAATGTTGGCTGCTAATCTGTGACTTATCTTTCCATCTTTTATTGTGTCTTTTTTATAGTTTATTTTTTCTTGATGGTTTGTGCTTTTTGTTTCTGATTTATGAAATCTTTTTTTTCCCCTAAAGACATGGAGACAATAATCACTATTTTTTTCTGAAAGTCTAAAGATTTTACATTTCAAATTTAGGTATTTAATGCTTTAGAAATTATTTTTGTATATGGTGGGAAGTAGGGAACTAACTTTATTTTCCATGTTGATAATCAATCATTCTAACACAATTTATTGAAAGGCAATGATGAAATTTTTGCTTTTTCAGGTTCAAAGGAAACTTGAGAGCTAACTTTTGACTCAGCTACATCCTACATATTTCTCCATTCTGTTCTAGACACATGCATCTTAGAAACCTGGAGAAAAGCTTCCCAGGAATCATTCAGTGAGAGTTGAAAAACCTCATTAAGGATTCAAGAATGTAAGAACGCAAGATCTTTTTTAACATATAAACTATGGTTATGTAAAGATTTGTATAAATTCTGGCATGACAAAAGTCTGTACCTGTGTAGGTAAAAAACACTGCATTTAAATTTTAAGATTATCAGTAATAGATGACTACTTTGATTAGACTTAGATGACATAAAAACCAGGGCAATTGTCCTGCTGGGAATCCAGTGGAAATGAATAAGCCAGGACCATCTCACAGGAGAATTCAGGAGCCAAGCTCAGGTGGAGTGCTTCTGGACAGAACCATTTTTGGCTCCTTTCTGTACCCTGGGAAAAAAGGTAAGAAGGCCTTTGGTTTATACCCGAGGAGACCAAGGTTACAGGGAGAAAGGAATTCTAAGTCTATCCCACATTTCAGACACCACTGAGTAGAGAAAAAGCTCAGAGAGATGAGCAAGAGGGCTGGATCCCAAGGCCAGTGAGGAAGAGGGAAGAGCTGTACAGGGAACCAAGCAGCGAAAACAACGCTAACAACAAGTGCTATTAGTATCAATTATCAAGTCCATATAGCCTAAGCCACATACTCAGCCAGATGCTTATTTATCTCAGATTTTTATGATACCTGCATTAAAGATGAGGAAACAAAGTTTTGAAATGATGAGTCACTTGCCCAAGGTCACATAGTCAATTTTATAAACAGTACTCAGAATGAAATTTCTAAATAGGGATGCCAATCATAATGTGTGTGTTAAGCATGTAGCACAGTGCCTGGCACATAGTCTGTCCTGAATAAATGTCCGTTGAATTTTGCCATAGGAAGAGAATACAGCATCTAGAGTATTTCCAAGAGACCTGAAAACTTCCCTGTGGAACTGAGGCCCTTTTCTCGTTATGACCCAAACCCACTATTGTTTCTTTTCTATCTTCTTCATAGTCCATGTCTAATTGATTGACAGTGTGGCCAAACAGACAGGGCCCGGGCTCCAGAGTCAGACACACCTGCCTGGAATCCCATCCTTATTGCCTATCAGCCTAGAGGATGTAAGCAAGTACCATAACCTCGCTGACCCCTGCTCCTTCATCTGTAACACAGGGACAGTGAAGGCTTCCCCTGGGGGTTGCCGTAAGGACTAATGATATGGTACGTGGGAAATGCCAGTGACTAGCAGGCATTCTATGACATATGATATTTATTCCTATTAGTGGCATGGCCTCTTCACTTGCTGGTGTCACTTCCTGGTGCCTGGGAGCTGATGGGAGGGCACACTTTCCCACATAGATCAAATGACCACTTTCGTTGATTATAGGGTTTCTTGTGCATGTGTGATTTTTTTTTTAAACAACCTCTCAGCACTTGTCCTCTTGGCTGCAACAGAAGTGAATCAGAGAGGAGGTGGAAGAGAAGCAGGAGGTCAGACACTCCCAGGGACAAAGAACCACCTGGACATGTCTCCCATCCAGGTTGCCAGGTCGGGGAATCAGCCTGGCACATGGGCGGGCAACTAGGGGCATCCTTTATCCCTGGAACCTGAGCCAAAGTAAGGGAATGGGGAGTTGGCTGGAAGACTGCCTTCTAACCAGTGTTTCCTGGAACTGGAGGAGGTTCATGCTGAAATGCTTCATCAGCACTTCAAAATCTAGGCACAGGAATTCTTTGGAAACAAATAAGAAAGTATAAATGACAGCCAAGGCCAACAGTGAGTCACTGAAGACACTGCCCAAAGGAAATTGTCCTAATCCCCCTCTACTCTTCCATGACAGGGATGCCTAATGGATAATTGCCAAGCATCCACATTGTGTAAGGATCTGGGCTAGGAATTTACATAATAACGGTATCACTTTAACTGCTACTCAACAAAAAATACTCATATGTATTAAACACTTACTATGTGCCAGGCATTAGGCTAAAAGCTGTATATTTAATTTAATATTATATAATAAATAGATTTTATTAAACATTATTATAGTATGTATCAGTTAAATACCATGTTTACATAAATTTATAATATAAATTATTAATATATCATACAATAGGAACATTATATATGTGTATATATACAAAATGTAATACTTACAAGAAGACTTTCTGATAGGGACTATTATTATAATTTTCCTTTTAAAAGTGAGGAAATTGAGGCTTAGTGAAGTCTTTAATGTTATAAGGTTAAAAAGTAAGGAAGCCAGGATTCGAACACAGGCCTAACTTCAAATGCTCAACCACCATGATCATCTCAACAACTGTTGTGGAGGAACAGTGTTGTTTTCACTTTGAAGCCAAGGAAATAGAGGCACAGAGAGGAGCAACAATAGGGCTGAAGCAAAGAGAAGCCATCGATGTAAGTTCTTCAAGATAGAGAAACCAGAGTTCTAGTTCTGATGTGACTTCAATGCTATGGTGGTGACCATGTCCCCTTAACTCTCTGCAAAACTAGGTAAGAGCAGTTTTGGTAAAGATGGGGTGACATCGAGTGTCTGCAGGATCCTTCAGGTCTGGCATCTTGTAAATGCTTAGTAAACAGTGACAGAAGACATTAGTCATTCTGATGTCTGAATTCACATAGCTGGAGAATGGCAACCCACGTATGAAGCATGGGGCTTGCCGGTCACAATGTCTGCATCTTTTATATGATGCACCTTTGCCCCAAAAGATTCAGATTACTCACCATATGGAAAAACTCAATTTATTGCTGGAGTGTGACCTGTTATATCACTCTCTCTTTCCCATGCTTTGTGCAGCTATCTCAAAGGGAGTTGGAAGAGGCTTTGGAGCTCCTTTCACCTCTGCAGGGTGCCCAGTAGTCCTTATGGAACTTCTGACTGACCGAGGAGTCAATTCTGCCTTTTCTGGGCAGATCCAGTCCCATGCCTGGGTACATGGCTTTGCAAAAAGAGAGCAGGCTGGATTTTGCCCACCATTCTCCCCTTGGCCAGGTACTATTGTGGGCAACTCAACACAGAAGCTCTGAGTCTACTCAAACCCAATTTAAGGAACAGGGAACTGAGGCATAGCTAGTAAATTACCCAGGCCATTGAGTGAATAGAAGAAAGATGCTAGCCATAGTAACCTTGACTCTCATCCACAACTGAGGGCTGCTCCCACCTTTGCCTAGCTCCCTGGGTGAGGAGGGTCTATGGCCCTAGTGTAGCCTGAGTGCCTGCTATTGCCTTCTGCTGTATCCATGACTTGTAGGATACCAGAGAAAGGGCACTTAGGAGTCAGAGGTTTACTCTACTGCTGACTACAACTGGGAACCGTCTTCAAATTACTCCATGTCTGTAAGATGAGAATAATATTGCCCTTGAAAGTTTGCCATGAAGTGTACACAAGATAATGCATACGAAAATCTCTAGCCTTGAATGGGCACAATGTGTGTGAAATGAACGGAGAAAGTCCAAGCCTTGTGAGCAGATGATCTAATAGGGAGAGGTCTAAGACTTGATCATGACCTTAAGACACCTACTACTGAGTTTCATGAGCCCAGAGTGCAAGTCTCCCTCCAGCGCTTAGTCTTGAACCTCATTCATTGCAAGGACCCAATACATGTGATGAATAAATGAATGATGAATGAGCACTGCATTGTATGCCTGAGATCACAGAGCACGTGGTTAGCAGAACTAGGGATCAAATTCAGGTTTCTGTGACTCAAAAACGTGGGTCCTTTTACTGCTCACTCTGTCACGTTTGGGCAGAGCAGAAGAGAACAGCTCATGGGAGAAACTCCCAACCTATATTTGGGGTGGATAGTGTCTATGCCTATTTTTGTATCATACCTAACTTTTCCTGTAGCTGGGAGGACTCTCAGAGGGACTTCCCTTCTTCTCACTGCACTGAGTCTTGCAACTTCCCTACACATTCCACAACTGATTCGCTACTGGTTTCGACTGACCCAATTATTGCCGTCTGAGTAAGGGGAATGGGGTGTTTGAATCATCACCTTCCCTGTTGATTTTCCCAGAATTATGGAATAGTCTCATAAAGCAAAGACCCATGCCAGGAAGACCACCCACCGTCCTTCCAAAAGAGCAAATCATATTTTTTTAACAAACCAAAATGACTACCTTTTTGTTCCCACAACTGTCATTTCCCGAGGGTTCATGAATTCCTCAGTTATTTGAGCAATTTAGTCTTTGAAGCTCAGTTTCCACCTTGGACTATCAGAATCATTTCTTGGAAAAGTGATTAACACTGAAAAGCTCTATGAAAATTGGCATCCAAGGATGTTCATCTCATTATGCGAAGGGCCCATAGATTCACCTCCAAACACCCTGTGATTTTACAAGGGCTATTATCTGCCAGCTACATCTCTTCTTCAGAGCTTATTACTTAAATAAAAAATGTTAATTGTTTCTGAGAAGTGTGCAGTGAGGAATGGGAGCTGCCATCTGAGGAGTCAGGTCTCCAAATTCCCAGGCTGCTACTAACTTTCTTGCCAAATGCTGGGAGCTCGGCATCGGCCAACCATCAATTTGTGTGGACTAAGTCACAATTTACATCAAGCACCGTTTTCATACAGGGTGTTATTTATTGAGCCGGGTACCACAGTGAGGAGGGCGAGCTTCTGAGTAATTAGAATCCTGTCCTCGCTGGGGAGCCAACAATGCCTTCCTGTTATCTCCGCCCTCTAATGGGTTTGTGACGGCACTATCTCTGCTTCCATAAATAACATACTCCATGTAAATAAGGAGTCATTAAAAATGGGGCAGTCTGCACACATCATTTCATAAATATGAGGGAGGTATTTCAGAAGAAGCCCATCAATAAGTGGATTGTGCTCTGTGTTATAAAATCAAAGCTGCTTGGTGTGTGCAGGCCACCTTTGTAGCTGAAATTGTCCCATTAGCACTGACTCTGGATGGACTGCTGTGGTCGTATGGCAGACAGGGTTACAAGCATGACTTCTGGAGGCAGGTGGACCTGAGTACCAAGTGCCAGTTCTGAGACCCAGCATCTGCAAGATCTCAGGCCAATCACTTGACCTGTCCCCAACCTCAGTTTTCTCCTGTGGACTGTGGCACTCACAGGGTCTAATTGGCATGTGTAACAAGATTCATTAATGAGCTGGACTATGTTAGCCACAAACAGAAACAACTTTATTCTTTTACGTCATTTTCTTTCCTCCATGTTATGCCAGACCTCCCTTCTCCATCCTGGTCTTTGAGTTGTCCAAACATTCAGTTGAATGAAACCTCTAATCCAATTTGAAGCCCTATCTTGTCCTTATTTTGGGTCTGATGGGCTCTCCTCCTCTTCCTACCTTACTCTATGATGTTCCTGGTTCTTCCAGGAGAGGAGCTGGGTTGGGGGTGGCCATAGAAGATGTTAGTATTCATATAGTCTTATAGACCTGGCACAGTTGTAATTGAGAATTAGTATTTGTGCCCAAAAGTGAGTTCTGCTACCTGGATGCTTATGTGGGTTCCCTGTAGGGACATCTCAGAGGAACCCTCAGGGAAGTGCCCTGGTGAAGAAAATGTCTACTGGGCCTTTTATAAGTCTACTCAGTCCTTAGCTTCTGATAGGTACTTCCAGCTTCTTTATGCTGAAATCACCTCTCCCTTTTTGGAAAATTCTTGGACAGCTCAAAGACAGAAACTCTATGGGTCACTTTGGCTGAGGTCAAGAGCTAGTGGTGGAAGAAAAACTCACTTTCATGGCCACTTTGCTCTGCCACCAATGCTATTCTAGCCTAACCTCCCTATTTAGACATTGATTAGGAAGAGACAGGTAATGGTTCCTGTGATTGCAAATCTAGGGAACACATATCAAATACCTCTAGTTCTCTTGATACTCTCTGAAGGTGCCAAATGTGATAGGAAAACAAAATACCAACAACTCTTTCCAAAGCGATGGTTGCTCTCTAGTCTCCTTTCTAATGAATTCTTAACCTTTTGGAAGTGACTTATGGATTGAGGATGGTAGAACAGTGCTGTGCTTACTTCCCTTGCATGTCCTCAATAGAAAGTCTAGTCTCCCTCTTTAGAATGTGAGGGCACTGTCATTGTTTTTAATGGCCTTGAGGCCTCAACTGAAAAATTCCCATATTCCAATAGATTGTGATGAGGATTGAATGAAAATATATTTTAAGTGTTTGGAAATGACCTATACTGTTTCAGTTTACTAAAACTGCTGAAAGCAATATACCAGAAATGGATTGGCTTTTATAAAAGGGGTTTATTGGTTTACAAATTTACAGTTCTTTAGCTGTGAAAATGCTCAAAGTAAAGCATCAACAGGGTGATACCTGGACTCCAAAGAAAGGCAGCCAGCATCCAGGATACTTCTGTCAGCTGGGAAGGCACATGGCTGGCATCTTTTTGTCCTTGCTCTGGGTTCACTGCTTTCAGTTTTTGATTCCAATGACTTTCTCTAAGCATCTGTGGGTCCTCACTTAGTTTCTCTTGGGCAAACTCTGGGTTTCATCTCTTTTAACTTGGCATCTACAAAGTTCTGCATCTTAGTTTCATCTCTCTGCTCTCTGTGTCAGCTCTGAAGCTCTCTCTGTTTTTTGCCTTTTATTTTCTTCATACAGGGCTCCAGTAAAAGGATTAAGACATGCCTTGAATGCATGAGGTCACATCTTCATGGAAATAAACTAATCAAAAGGTCCCACCCAATGAAAGGTCTGCCCCCACAAAATTGGGTTAGAAGAACATGGCTTTTCTGTGGTACATAACAGTTTAATACCATCACATGTGCTAAGAGGTCAGTTAAGCTTTGTTCTCAGTATTATATGAGTTCAAACATATCACTTGCATTATGGGTAGATATTATTCTAAATACTTTACATGCCCCAACAAATGTATGAGGAAAGTTCTGTCATTACCCCAGGACACAAATGAGGACACTGAGGTTTGATGATGCCTCGTAGCTGTCAAATGGACTCAGGAATGTAGCTCCAGAGAGCAGGCTCTTAATTACATTGCTACAGACCTCAAGATGTTAAGTGCGGTCGATCAGTCACAGGTTGTTCAAGCCAAATTCGTTCTTAGAAATTTATTGGGATGTCCTCTGACTCCAGGTCCCACCCCTTTGCCAGCTACTTGTTTCTCGTGGCAGTCAGCTTCTTGTTTTAGGATGCCCCAAACTCTTACCTAATTGTCCTGCTTTAATCACACTATCACTAACGTAAAAAGTGTCCAAATCTCCAAAATCAGTCCTGAACTGTTCTTAACCTTTAATTTATGCCTTGCTTCAGTCCTACTGTCCCGATTCTAGATCCTAAATTTGGTTCTTTGGGTTTCTTCATTGAGGTATTTGGTCCATCTGGTCTACCAGCTCATTCTACCCATGAGCATCCATTTCCTCCTGGTTTTTCTCCTTGTTCTGGCTTCAGCCACTTCCACTGACAACTTGGTATTGGCAGCTCTGACACAGCATCAGGGACAACTCCAGTCCATGTGTTCAGATCTAGGAATTCCCTGGGCCCTTCTTTCTCCTCTCCAGCTTTGACTCTACACTACTCTCCCCATTCCATACATCCCATGCTTGCTTTCCAATCACTACCACATTGCCCTCTCATTTTATTTACAACCTCTGCCTCCCATGAAATCATCTCATATATCTATTTGTCTCCTTTTATTCCCCCATCTAGATCATTAATGTATTAGGTACTGATGATGTGAAGCTAGACCAGAAAAACAAGTCCTTGCCTTCAGCCATTTTGCAATCTAATTGAAAAGAGCAATGTCAATGACAACAAATTTGCATTGTTCACTGTGTGAACTGTCCCAAGTCATAGCCCCTTTCTGAGCCTCACATTTTCTACCTCTCCCCTGAGCAGGCTGGACCACATGATTAAAGGGGCTGTTCTGGCTTTAAAGATCTATGACTTTGGAATTGCGGCTTCCCTTAATGTTTCTGGAGGAGCAGACAAGTCCAATTTGAGATACTTGAATCTGATTAATGCGGGAACAGTTAACATTGGGATAAAGGCATCCCCCATTCCTTCTCTTTTCCCTCTGGGCAGCTTTTATGTTTCTGGGCTTTTATCCCATTATCCCAGTCCCACTTTATTAGTACCACCTGGAAAGAGCCCACCCCCTCACCAGACATTGGAGGAAATGCAGAGAGTCAGCTCGCCACTTTGCATTAGCTTTGGCTCTCTGTTTAACACTTGTAGGCTCTATCTCCCTCCCCTCCTTCCCTATTTATCTGGGAATGAAATCTCTGACATTGCCCTATATAGGAGAGAAGGAAGGGGCTGCTGAGTTTCCTTTAAAACCCAAACCACTTTCTGGGTTCTTTCTAGCCTAGTTTACCCAGATTGGGTTTTTAAAATGACTGTATTCTGTCCAAAGAGCAAATTCAAAGAAAACAGAAAGATATTATGAGGGCAAAGGATGTCTGGCTGGTATAGTTAAGGTGGCTTATTCCAGTATGTTCAAGTGCCCCCTGTGGATTTCTGACCTTCACCAATTCTCTATTCTAATAGATGAGAACTTAGATTCCTTACAGTCCTTAACCGGCATCCATTCTCTTTATTTTTAAGGGTCTTCATACCCATCCCCTCTGCCTGGAAAACACTTCACCTTTCATTCATGTGCCAACATATCTTAGGTAGTCATACCCTTTAAGTCATTTCCTCTACCCTATAAAGCTTGAGTGAAATATCCAGCTATGTATTCCTACAACCTCAGCACCAAGCTAGATACTAGGCCTGCAATGATAAACCTAAGGTATGCATCCCTATCATCTCAGCACATACTGTTATCTGATCAAGAGAGGCAGCAAGTGCCATTCTAAAGTAGACCCAGGAACTATGGGAGGTCAAGGCAAGGGTGAGTTACCCAGGTATTAGGCAACTGAAGGCTGCCTAGAGAATTAACCTAAAGGATAAGTAGGAAGAGATGGACTAGGAAAAACTTTCCAAGAAGAGGAATAGCATGTGCAAAGGCTTAAAGGTAAGTAAATTTATGATGCAGGGTTGAGAGGAGAGAGATTGTATGAGTTAGCTTTTGCTGAGTAACAAACCATCCTGACATTTAATGGCTTAAAATAGAAACTATTTATTTAGCTCACAGTTTAAAGTTTTGTGGGTCAAGAATTTGGGATGGATTCAGATGGGCAATTCTGATGATTTGAGGAAGATTTGGCAGATCTTGGCTGGGTCACACTCCTAACTCTGATGGGTCATGAGGAGGCTGGCTGCAGTCAGCTAGGGAATCACAGAACTCCTCATCATCATATCCAATCATACAGCAGGCTATCCCAGGTTTTTTTTCATGGTTTTTCAAGGTTGTAAAAGAGATTTTAGAAGCAAATAAAACCACTTGAGGCCTGTGACTAGAACCCACACAATGCTGAATTCTGTCCTATGCGATTGGCCAAAGCATTGCCAGATTCCTGTCTCTTAATGGAAGAAGTTGCAGGGAATTGTGGCCATTTTTGCCACGTTCCTTGAAGGTTATCACTGAGGACATAATACAGGGCTATATTATGAAAAGATTTGTGAAGAATATTACAATTTGGATTTTCCCTCAGGTTATGAAGAATACATTGAATCTTTTTAAAGAGGAATGAGGGACATCAGCAAATGTATAATTAAGAAGTGACTCCCTGGATACTCTTTTTAGCATTGTTGGTGTGGCAGATACTGCCACCTGCTTATCCAGAATCCATAGACCCCCATCTGCCACCAAATCCACAGGGCTGTAGTTTGCTGATCCTTAGTTTAGAATAGTGGTAGTAGGAGTGAAAAGAATTAAAAACTGGCATAGAGATAGACAAAGAAATCAATGGAATACAATTTAGAATCAATCTAACATGTATGTCAATTGATTTTTGACAAGGGTGCCAAGACAATATGATGGGGAAAGAACAGTCCAAATAGTGCTAGGACAACTGGATATCCACATGCAAAAGAATGAAATTGGACCTCTATCTCACAAATTATATAAAAATTAACTAAAAAAAGACCATTGACTTAAATGTAATAGCAAAAACTATAAAACTCTTAGAACAAAGCATAGGATATATATTTGTGGCCTTGGATTTGACAATATTTCTTAAATAATATATCTGAGGACAAGGAACAAAAATAGCAAAATAAGACTTCACTAAATCAAAAACTTCTGTGCTGCAAAGTGAAAGTGAAAAAACTGAAAAGATAGCCCACAGAATGAAAGAAAATATTTGAAAATCATATCCATTAAGGCACTTGTATCCAAACATATGAAGAAATTTTATAACTCACTATTAAAAAAAATTGAAATACAGGAAGAGATTTCTCCAAAGAAAATATATAAATGACCAATAAGTTCATGGAAAGATGCTCAACATCATTAGCCATTAGGGAAATGCATATCAAACTACCATGAGATACCACCACTTTGTACCTACCAGGATAGCTGTAATCAAAATGCTAGAAAATAGCAAGTGTTGGCAAGGATGTGGAGAAATTGCTTATGGGAGTGTAAAATAGTGCATCCACTTTGGAAAATAGTTTGGTAGTTCCTCAAAAAAGTTAAAAGGTAAATATTGAGTTATCACATGATTCATTAATTCTACTTCTAGATATTCCCAAGAGAAATAAAAACAGATCCATAAGAAAAATTTCATATTAATGTGCATAGAAGCTCATTTTCAACAGTCCCTAAATGGAAACAATGCAAATATCTATCAACTGATGAATGAATAAATAAAATGTACATCCGAACAGTGGAATATTACTGAGCAATATAAAAGAACGGAGGTACAAATACATGCTACAATATGTATGAACTTTTGAAAATATTATATTAAGTGAAAGAATCTAGGCAAAAAAACAAACCATAGACTGTATAATTTCTTTTTATATTAAATGTCCAGAATAGGCAAATTTATAGAGACAGAGTAGGCAAGTCATTGTTTAGAGCTGAGAATGTGAAGTTGGGAATTGGAATTGATTGCTGTTTTAGTTTCCTAATGCTGCCAGAATGTGATATATAAGAAATGATTATAAAGGGGATTTATCAAGTTACTAGCTTACAGTTCTAAGGCTATAAAAATGTGCAAAGTAAGGCATCCAGAGAAAGATAACTTGATTTAAGAAAGGTTGATGGCATCCAGCACACCTCTGTCAGCTGGAAAGGCATGTGGCTAGCATCTGTTGGTCCTTTGGCTTCTGGTTTTTCTTTATGCATTTTCAAACATCTCTGTTTGTGTTGGTTCAGAGATTTTTCCAAAATTATTACCTCTTAAAGGACACCTGTAAGCAGATTAAGACCCACCTTGAATGGGTGGAGACACATCTCCTTGGAAACCATGTAATCAAAAGTTCCCACCCACAACTGGGTGGGTCACACCTCCAGGGAAACAACTTAATCAAAAGTTCCACCTTAAACAATAGGTCTGCCCCCACAGGACTGGATTAGGAAAGAGAACATGGCTGTTCTGGGATGCATAATGGTTTCCAACCCACACAATTACTAATGAGAATGGAGGACTATTTTCAGGGAGAACAGAAATGTTTTAAAATTAGATTGTGTTGATGATTGCACAGCCCTGTGAATTTACTAAAAAACACTGAATTGTATACTTTAAATGGGTGAATTGTATGGTGTGTGAATTGTGTCTCAATAAAATTGTTTACAAAATAATTTAGTAAGCACCAAATTAAGACGTATTTGGAAAACAGGAGATATGGAATTTAGTACTTTATATGGGAAGGAGTTGGGAAAAAAGGATTTGTGGAGGGACCTTGGTTTCCAGGCCAGCTACACAAAGCAGAAAGCTGACTATGACTCACATCTATAACTTGGTTAGTGTATACCTGATCTTCCGAGTTGGTTCATCAAAAAGGGACTTCTCTCAGGTCCTCAAACCAGAAAAATAAAACCGCTTTTTCTGAAGACTTGGTCTGTTCTCAGCTGATGGACTCTGACTATTTAGCTCACTGTGTTTGCTTTGGCTCCTGAGGAGGCTTGGAGTTAAGTTTGAAGTTTGCTTTTAGTAAGTTTCCAAAACTCTGTGACTGTGGTTCTCAAACCTAACTGTGATCTAGCTGGGGTTTGAAACATGCACATTGCTTGGCCCTGCTTTCAGAGATCACCAATTAGGGGTTCTGAGGAGGGGCCAACAATCTGCATTTTTGTCAGATGCCAGGTGATCTAGATAAGGTGGGGAATAGACAGTATTTCAGGGGCAGCACCTTAGGGCACATTCTTCTAAATTTTAACATGTTTGAGTTTCATCATACCTTTTGTCATTCTTCCTTTTCTATCTATGTGTGTATAAGTGTGCATGTGTGCTTAATTATAATTTATTATTTTAACTGTGTCATCTTATTTTTTAGTAAAGAAGAATATTAATATATTGTGAATATAGTAACTAAAATTTGCAAGTGCTTTCATGAGCAAAATTTTCTTTAATGTAACATTCAACCCATGAATTCTACATTGGTGTCCTCATTTAACAGATTAAAAACACTGTGAGATTCTGAGAAATAGCTAGTAGGAGCAAGCAAGTACTGACTTTAAAAAAAAACTAAACTACATTCAAGTGACTGTGTGGCAATCACCATTGAGCCTTAGTTTGTGATGCTGAAAAGAGAGGATTATAGGCATTGTAGAAAGGGTCAGGTTTCCATCTCGGTAAAGGAAGCCATTGTCTTAAAAATTTACCCAAGAAAAAGAGCTTCAGAGCTTGAACAATTCAGTGGGGTGGTCTCTTGGTCCAGCTTCATTTCAATCCCTCTCAGGCATCTAAAACCACATCAGTCATCCATCTCCTCCCCACCAGCTGGGTTCCAACCACAGAGAGAGTCTCACCAAGCTTTCGGGTGGTGAATGTTTGCAGCCAAGGCTGCTCACTCTTCCATGGTGAGAGGGCCTTCCCAAACCCAGCACAGGCTGGCTGAAGCTGCAGAGCTCAGGGATACCAGATGGCAGGTGGAAAGGGGAAGGATGGGAAGAGCCCTAATTTGACCTGGTACATGAGAGGCTTGCTCGGAAGCAGCAAATTTGATGGGGAAATCTAGACAGCTCAATGTCCAAATTACAGATTTGTTTCTCACTGGCTGTACTATCTTAACACAATTTGTTTAATACCTCTGCAACCTTAGTTTCCTCACCTATAAAATAGAATAAAATAGAATTTCACCCTAAAGGTTAGGGTGAAGAGTAAATAAAACAAACAACAACATGCCCAAGACATAGCAGGACGCAAGATATGACTGATCCTCATATTTTCACTCTGTTTTCTTTAAATGAACTCAACATGAAGATGTTAGTTTCCTCTTGCTGCTATAACAATTATCAAATTTAGTGGCTAAAAACAGTTTCAAATTATTTTCTTTTGGAGGTCAGAAGTCCTAAAATCAAAGTTTCAGCAGAGTTGTGTTCCTTTATGGATTCTTTCTGGGAGAGGATGCGGTGCTATCCCTTTTCGAGCTTCTCTAGAGATTGCCTGGATTCTTTGGCTTATGGCTCTTTGTTCCATCTTCAAAACACTTCATTCCAATCTCTGCTTCCACCATCACATCATCTTCTCCCCCTGATCCTTCTGCCTCCCTCTTATAGAACCCTCAGGATTATATTGAGCCCACGTCCATAATCTAGAATAATCTCCTCATTTCAAGATCCTTAACTTAATGATATCTGTAAAGTGCCTTTTTCCATGTAATATTTATAGGTTCCCAGGATCAGGAAGTGGGCATCTTTGGGAGTCACTCATTATCCATGTGACCAAAATGGAAAGGAGATTTAAAAGCTTATCTCTAAGGTATATCAGAAGACTGGGTAATGGATGATATCGTTCTGTGTGAGACTAAAGGGAGAGATGTTTATTTGGTGCAAAATTTGTATTTGGGTAGTGCATTTCCTAATTCAACTTGTATAGTCTGTTTAGTTAACATGGTAAGTACATGGAATCTTGAATAGGGCATGAGACTTTATTGGTTTGTCCAGGTTACTGTGATACCCTGATATATCCCAGAGAGATTTGGACAGTGAATAAAGAAGCATTTCCAAAGTCCCCTTGGGGGAATGAGGAGAAAAGGGGCAATGTTCAACTTCCCCAACTGGAGAATTTTCTGATATTCCAGCAAACAGTGGAGACAACCGAATCAATAGGTCAAGCCCTCAATCTTGGGGTTCACCCCCATGAAACTTATTCCTGCAAAGGAGCCAACTTAAAATTAGGCCTAAGTGTCACCCCCAGAGAACCTCTTTTGTTGCTCAGATGTGGCCTCTCTCTCCAAGCTGACACAGCAAGTGAACTCACTGCCCTCCCTCTCTTCATGGGACATGACTCCCAGAGATGTAATCCTCTCTGGCAACATGGGACAGAACTCTAGGGATGAAACAGGATCCAGCATCAAGGGATTGAGAAAACCTTCTTGACCAAAAGGGGGAAGACAGAAATGAGACCAAAAATAGTGTCAGTGGCTGAGAGATTTCAGAGTCAAGAGGTTATCCTGGAGGTTATTCTTATGCATTATATAGATATCCCCTTTTTAGTTTATGGTGTATTGGAGTGGCTGGAGGGAAGCACCTGAACTGTAGAGCTGTGTTCCAATAGCCTTGTTTCTTAAAGATGATTATATAAAGATACAGCTTTTATAATGTGACTGTGTGATTGTGAAAATCTTGTGTCTGATGCTCCTTTTAACTAGGATATGGACAAATGAGTAAAAAATATGGATAAAAATAAACAAATAATAGAGGGAACAAAGGTTAAAATAAATTGGGTAGATGGAGATACTAGTGGTCAATGAGAGAGAAGGGTGAGGGGTATGATATGTATGAGTTTTTTCTTTTTTATTTCTTTTTGTGGAGTGATGCAAATGTTAAAAAAAATGATCACGGTGATGTATACACAACTATGTGATGATATTATGAGCCATTGATTGATTGTATACCATGTATGGAATGTTAGTATTTTTTTTTTTTTTTTGCATGGGCAGGCACTGGGAATCGAACCCGTGTTTCCAGCATAGCAGGCAAGGATTCTGCCACTGAGCCACTGTCGCACTGCCCTGTTTGTATGTTTTTTATGATGTTTTATCAATAAAAATATTTTTTAAAAAATGAAAAAAATAAAAGAACCTGTCTCAATAACATCACATCCTGGAAGCCATGGCTGAGAGGCTGATGGTGGTAAATAAAACATATTTGCTTCAACAATTTGGGCCATGTCTAAGAGCACCCATGGAGCTATAATGCTTGTAAAGGATTTGCTACCTCCTCAAAGCATGCACCAATGTACAGCACACTCAAGTCTTTTTGTTCAAGCATCAACCCATGAAAATCTCTGTGGAGACTCTTCTGCCATTTGTTTCCCATCTCTGACTAACTCCTAAAGCAATAATGACCATCTTGTTTCCTGAGGACAATTTGAATTGTGAAGTATTCCTTTCTATATATGAACTAGATCTCCATGGAATTACCACACAGACTCTTCCTTCTGCCCCTACAACCACCAAGAATGAAAACTTAGCTCCTTTGCCCTCAGAGCTCTTCAGCTTTTCCAGACAGTTATTTAGGTTGAATACACCCTTCCCGGTTCATCCTCTGGCTGAGAGTCTATAAATAACATGATTTTCTTAAGTATTTCTTCTAATAAATGGTTTTGAGTTCCTTTTTCATCTTGGTCACTCTCCTCTGAAAAAGCTCTATTTTTTTACCTAAGGACTTCATCAAAATGAAGAAAAATCTGATTGCAAGAATAATTCACATTCATTTTGAAACTTGGGAAAACAAAAAAGAAATCTGTTAACTGTCACTCTAGCACCCAGTGACAGCTACCAATCTTGTATTCTTCCACCCTGGGGATGGCCCTGGGTTCTAAATACAATTTCTGACTCTGAGTCATTGTGGGATTTAGGACAAGTTCTCTTCTCTGACCTCACTTTTTCATCTCTTAGGTGTTTGCTTTGAATTCATCGTCCTTTGCTCTCCTTTCTATTTATAAATCTATGAAAGTTATTTCATAAATCATTTCAAACATCTGTAGTGGACTCTGACTAGAGGAAGTTTTCCTCATATGGCCAACTTTAGTGAGAATTTATGATTTACCCATGGAAATATTGTCCTGGACACTGCTGCTTCAGCTCTCATAACAGTTCCACAGTCTTGAATCTGAGGAAATCTCACGATGAGGACCTTGGTCCCAGCTCTTAATGGTGATGCTTTTCAATGATCCTGGGGCTTCTTATCTGCTTTGCATCTATCACCAGCTCTTCATTTATTAGATAATTCTGAGAAGATGTGTTTTCTGAGGAAAAGAGGAGAAGTAGGGGTACAAATCTGTAAATGTGAGCAGCATTCAATGCCAGATTTTGTTTTACTGGTAGCCAATGGCTTAATTTTTTAGAAATTAGACCTTGCAAAGTCCTGCAATATGCAGCTCATTTGCAACCCCTTTTTCCTTTGGATTTTACTTCTCACTAAAAAACTAACTTTCAAACAAAGTTAAAGAAGTGGCTCTTGAATGTTGTTTTTTTTTTTTTAAGCTTAGTCTATAGTAGGAAATTCATTTTACTGTAAACCAGTGCAAGTGAGTGCTTAGAGAGATAGACAGAGAGCTACTGTAGAGGGAGAGAGAAAAAAGAGAGAACGAGAGAGAACTAGAAGTTTCTGTTCCCTGTTTCGTCCCCATTGAGACCCATGGGCAAATTACAAAGCATCCATTGGTTCTTAAAACACAGATTCCTTTAAAAAACAGCCACTTCCTTTTTGCTCTCAGCTGAAGCACACTACTGAACCACAAGGTGAGAGAGAGCAGTGGAGGAAACCAGCCAAAGTAATAATGGAAGCTTGGGTTCGACCCTTCATCATCCTTCTCTTGTCCTGCTGCCATGAGCATGAACCCAAACCAGGGGCAAGAACACAGTGCATGGCCTCCCACACCCCAATGCTCGGGTCAAGTGCTGTGGAGAAGGAGGTGAGCCGGGCTCTTCATTAAAGCAAATACCATTAAACATAGTTCTAAGACAGCAGAGTGCTTTGACCCCAGCAGGCATTTCGACCACAACGAAAATTCATTTTCCTTCTCTGAGGGTAGAAGAAGCAGAATTTTTTTCCAGAACAGAAGCCACTAATATGAAGATTCATTCCTCAATAATAAAATATGTAGTAATAGTTATGTATGAATTTATCTATATACAACCACTAAGTCAACAAATATTTTGACAGACCTACTATGTCTTGGGCAGTGTATGTGCTTGTGCATGTATGTGTTTGGTGCACATGTATGCACGTGTGTATGTGCTCACATACACAGCATATCTCTTTGGTTTGTCTCTCACCCCATCCGATTTTTCTAGTAAAGGCTTACCATGGCACCCAAAATCTCTGTTGTTAGAGGAGCTTCCTTAGTGTTGGAATGTTATTTTATCCCTTTGCTACATTATTGGTTTAGCGTTGGTCAGTTGACCCAAAATGAATTCATTAAAGTCATAGCCACAGAATTGTGGAAGTTGTGCTGAAGAATAGGGAACAGTCTTATTAAGGAAAACTGGAAGAGAATGTGGATGTGAGAAGATTTTGGCTGAAGTGGTGACTACTATGTGTTCTTACCAAACAGATAAGGAAAACTGAAGAAATGAGAGAGAGAGAGAGAGAGAGAGAGAGAGAGAGAGAGAGAGAATAAAGAGCGTGTACATGAGCAAGCAAAACAATGAGCAGAGCAAAGAAGAAAGAGGAAGGAAACTGTGTTCCTTTCTTTAGGTTATGGTGACGTCCCACTATCTTTATATAAATTTCCCTTTTTGTTTAATTTGTTCATTTGGACTGTTAATCCTGCTTCCCTGATCCAACCATGAAAATGTAAAATGCAACCTCAAATTCATTTGGAATTGCAAGAGACCCCCAATAGCTAATACAATCTTGAGAAAAATGAATAGGATTGGAGACTGTGCTGGTATAAAACTGTTGTGCACCCCAGAAAACCATGTTCTTTAATCCTGATTCAATATTTCTGGGTGATATATTTTTCTTTTTGTTGGGTGGGATCTTTTTAAGTTGTTCCCATGGAGATATGACTCACCCAATTGCGGGTGGGATATTTTGATTAGGTAGTTTTCATAATGTGTCTCTACTCGTTCAAGGTGGATTGCTTACTAGATTCCTTTAAGAGGGACCATTTAGAAAAACCTTCAGGGCTGAGAGAGCCCAAACAGCCAGAGATACAGAAAGAAAACATCCCTGGGGAAACTGAAGAAGCCAGGGGAGAAAGCTAACAGACATTGCCAGGTGCCTTGCCAGCTGAAAGAGAAAACCTGAATGTCATTGGGCCTTTCTTGAGTCAAGTTATCTTTCCCTGGATGCCTTAGTTTGGACATTTCTCTGGCCTTAGAACTGTAAGCTTGCAAATTAATATATTCCCTTTGTAAAAGCCATTCAATTTTTGGTATATTGCATTGGCAGCTTAAATGAACTAATTCAGAGACTCACTTCCATATTTCAAATTGTACACAAAACTACAGTAATCAAAACAGTGTAGTGCTGGCATACAAATAGATCAGTGGAACAGAATTAAAAGTCTAGAAATAGACTCACACTTCTATGGCCAGTTGAATTTTTGACAAGGATGTTAAGTACATGTGGTGGAAAAAATAATAGTTTTTACAACAAATGGAATTGGGGAAAGTGGAGATCCACATGCAGACAAATGAAGTTAGATTCCTATTTCACACCATATAAAAAACTCAACTCAAAATGGGTCAATGATACAAATATAAAAGCTCCAATTGTAAAACTTTTAAGATAACATAAGGACAAATCTTCATGACCTGAGATTCAGCAGTGAATTCTTAGATATGATATCAAAATAAAAGCAACAAAGGAAAAAATAGGTATACTGGATTTCATCAAAATTAAAAATAGTTTCCTTGTACATTGAGGGAAATTATCAAGAATTTTTGCAATTCAACAACAACAAACAATTAAAAATATTGGCAAGTCAGAAGGATGCACTGACTGAGAAGTAGATTGGAGAATGATGGTGTAAACATAGGCTCAAACATGGTGCTGCTACAAAAAGGAATGAAATTGTGAGGCATGCAACAATGTTAGTTAACCTGTGGAACATTTGGTGAGGCAAAATAACCCAGAAAGAAAAGAGCAAATATTGTATGAGCTTATTTTAAAAATACTTACAAGAAAACTGGGGCCTAGATTGTAAGTGCTTATAGCAGCCACATTTAGTCCGGAATGATAATTGTTATTTCTGGATTCTGAGGGGCTGCTTTATATATGTATAACCCAGCATTTAGAGATAATAATGAAGTCAATCAGGTCAGGATTAAGGTAATTCAGAATACAGAGGTAAGGAAGATAGTGCCTGTATTTTAGAACTTCACCTAGTTTTCCAGACCAAAGGAAGAAGGTTTTGTTATGTTCAGAACCTAAATTTTCTGTGGCACATAATCTAACTCAACCTGCCTGGATAGATCATTTAAACAATCCAAACACAGGGAGCCCAGATTAAGAATGAGAGCGTTTAATCCCGTATAGCTTAATGTAATGCCTGGATACATCCCAGAGTATATTAAGAGGATAATCAAAAAGTATTGGCAAAGTCCCTTGAGGGATGGGAGAAAAATCATGGAACTGTTCAACTTTACCACTGGGGAAACCTCTGATACTGTGCCAAACATTAAGGACACCCAAATCAAGAGGCCAAGTACTTAATCTTGAGGCTTGCTCTTATGAAGTTTATGTATATAGCAGAGACGCTTATCCTACATTTAGGTATGCCTAACAGTCACCTCCAGAGGACCTCTTTTGTTGCTCAGATGTAGCCTTTCTCTCTCCAAGCCCAACTCTGCAAGTAAAACCATTGCCCCCCCCCCCCCATTACATTGGACATCCAGGGATGAAAGTCTCCTTCTTGGTATGGGAGATGACTCCCGGGGATAAGCTTGCGGTGGCAGCATGGGATCAACAATGCCATTAAGACAAAAAAAGAGAAAAGTATAGCAAATAAGATATCAGTGGCTGAGAGAGTTGAAATAGAGCCGAGAGGCTACAATGTAGGTCACTTTTATGCAAGCTTCAGCTAGACATTGCTACCTATCATAATTTGACAATCCGCAACCAGCATTCCTCCCAATTCTAAAGGATACCTAGGGCACTATATAAGAGTCTACAAAGGTTCCATGCACTAGAATAATTTCCAAAACCTACAATCTCCAGAGCAGTCCATGGACCAGATAAGTCCTGAAATGCAGAGGGGCCAGCCTCTTCTAGAACATCAACTAGTTCCATCCTCCTATCCCATATAATTCAAAATCCCTTCAAACATGAAAAAGTTAGAATGGACATAGCCCAAATACCATTTAAGAGTGGGAGAAATATAAAAAGTGATAGTGGAGTTATGCAGAGAAGGTTGGTTTTAACAAATGAGTATGAGTGCTGAGTCATTACATTGATTTTTTTTTAGTCTCCAGTATCTTAGAGCAGCTAGCAATAAAAACCTAAAATTGTAGAACTGTAACACATACAAAACTCTGAAAGATGTTCTAAAATTAATTGTTGCCATGTACTTTGAAATGTCTTGCTTTTATGTATATATGTTAAAGAGAAGGAGGATTATAACAGAGAAGATTGGATTTAACAAATGAGTACGTCTGCTGAATCATTATATTGATATTTCTGTTGGCCTCCAGTGTCTTGGAGTAGCTAGAAGAAAAAACAAAAAATTGTGGAACAGTAACCCATACCAAACTTTAAAATCTGTTCTAAAACTACTTGTTAAAATGTACTTAGAAATTTATTGCTTTTTTTGTATATATGTTATATTTCACAGTAAAAATAAATGTAGAAAAATGGGCAAGGGATTAAAATGGATATTTCTCCAAAGAAGAAATACAAATGGCCAATAAATTCATGTTAAGATCCTCAGTGTCATTGGCCACTAAGGAAATGCAAATAAAAAACCAAAATGAGATACCATTTCATACCCACAAGTATGGTTATTATTTAAAAAAACAAAAGAACAGAAAATAACAACTACCAGAGAGGATACAGAGAAATTGTAACTCTATTACATTGTTGGTGGAACTGTAAAATGATGTAGCCACTGTTGGGAGCAGTATGGTGGTTCCTCATAAAATTGAATATAGAATCACCATATGACCTGGCAATTCCATTTGTAGGTTTATACCCAAGGAAAATGAAAACAGGTTGTATTAGTTAGGGTTCTCTAGAGAAACAGAATCAACAGGGGACACTTGCAAATATAAAATTTATAAAAGTGTTTCGCGTGACCACAGGAACACAGAGTCCAAAATCTGCAGGGCAGGCTGTGAAGCCGATGATTCCGATGGAGGATCTGGATGAACTCCACAGGAGAGGCTTGCTGGCCAAAGCAGGAAGAAAGCCTGTCTCTTCTGAATCCTCCATAAAAGGCTTCCAGTGATTAGATTGAGCATCACTCATTGCAGAAGACATTCCCCTTGGCTGATTACAAATAGAATCAGCTGTGAATGCAGCTAACGTGCTCATGATTTAATTCTATGAAATGTCCTCATTGCAACAGACAGGCCAGCACTTGCCCAACCAGACAAACAGGTACCACCACTTGGCCAAGTTGACGCATGAACCTGACCGTGACAGTCCACCCCTTGTCAACTTGGCAGCTATATATATCACCTTAAAGCATACATAATTTCTAAATAAAAAACATTAAAATGCACATTTTTTCTTTCACCTAACAATATTCAACTGTTCTGCATATAACTGGAAAGACATTAACTCTCTCCAGAATAAGGTGCAAGTCCTTGGGTAATATTCATTCTTAAACTTGATATCTTACAACTTAAGTAGTATAACAGGAACAAAACAGCATCACAGTCCTCATTTCTGTAACTGATCATGTGGTCGTAGTTCATATTTATCACTACCTTCTTCCAATACCCATTCCATGTTCCCTTTACCCTCATCAAGGACTTCAGCTAGCCATGGTTCTTTAGTTGGTGGGGTGACCCAAATCTTCATTCCTGAAGTTTCAGACCCATTGGTAGTCCTGCCTGGATTGGGTTGTTGCAGTTTTCCATTGATTTTAATCACAAGGCATGGTAGTACTAAAAGATGCCCTAGGGGATCTCCTATATTCCAAGAAAACTCTTCTTTACCTCCATTGTGTATTTGCAGTCCTATTTCCCCCTGATAGTCAGGGTCAATCACCCCAGACAATAATGCAATCCCCTTCTTGGCTTGTTGATCCAGGGGCATGAGTAGCCCAAAATGACCAGGTGGCAGTCTTAGATTCCAGTACAATGGAATCATTGTTATTTCTCCTGGTGGAAGCACTCCCCCTTTGGAACTAAAACCTGTAGGCCAACAGAGATCAGGGTCACAGGTACAGGAACCAAAAATCTTCCTAGTGGATCACTAGGTGTAATAGTGAATGGTGCCACTCTCATTTCCACCCCTTGGTTCCTGGACCTATGGATCCTGGCTATGGGAGAAACAGCACCATACAGGAGACACTGATACAGAGCATATACAGCTTCCTAGAGAACATTACCCCAGCCTTTCAAGGTACTGCCACCTAATTGGCACTGCAATTGAGTTTTCAAAAGGCCATTCCACCGTTCTGTCAATCGAGCTGCTTCTGGATGATGGGGAACATGGTAAGACCAGAGAATTCCATGAGCATGAGCTCATTCCCGCACTTCATTTGCTGTGAAGTGTGTTACTTGATCAGAAGCAATGTTATGTGGAATACCATGATGATGGATAAGGCATTCTGTAAGCCCATGGATGGTAGTTTTGGCAGAAGCATTGCATGCAGGGAAAGCAAACCCATATCCACAGTATGTGTCTATTCCAGTTAGAACAATTCACTGCCCCTTCCATGAATGTAATGTAATCAACCTGCCACCATGTGGCTGGCTGATCACCTCGGGGAATGGTGCCATATTGGGGGCTTAGTGTGGGTCTCTGCTGCTGGCAGATTGGATACTCAGCAGTGGCTGTAGCCAAGTCAGGTTTGGTGAGTGGAAGTCCATGTTGCTGAGCCCATGCATAACCTCCATCCCTACCACCATGACAACTTTGTTCATGAGCCCATTGGGCAATGAAAGGAGTTGCAGGGGAAAGAGCCTGACTAGTATCCACAGAACGGATCATCTTTTCCACTGATTATTAAAACCTTCCTCTGCTGAAGTCACCCTCTGGTGCACATTCACATGGGACACAAATATGTTCATGTTTTTAGCTCACTCAGAAAGATCTATCCACATACTTCTTCCCCAGACCTCTTTGTCACCAATTTTCCAATTATGGTCTTTCTAAGTCCCTGACCATCCAGCCAAACATTAGTAACAGCCCATGAGTCAGTATACAGACACACCTCTGGTCAGTTTTTCTTCCAAGCAAAATGAACAACCAGGTGCACTGCTCTAAGTTCTGCCCACTGGGAGGATTTGCCCTCACCACTGTCTTTCAAGGACACCCCAGAAAGGGGTTGTAGTGCTACAGCTGTCCACTTTCGGGTGGTACCTGCATATTATGCTGAACCATCTGTAAACCAGGCCTGAATTTTCTCTTCCTCAGTTAATTCACTGTAGGAACTCCCCTAGAAGCCATAGCTCTTGTCTGGAAAAGAGAAGGTAATGTGGCACGAGTGGAGACCATGGGCATTTGGGCCACTTCTTCATGTAACTTACTTGTGACTTCCAGACCTGCTCTGGCCCTATTTCATTCATACTATTTCCATTTTACAATAGAGTGCTGCTGCACACACCCAACTTTATGGCTTGGTGGGTCAGACAACACTCAGCTCATGATAGGCAACTCAGGTCTCATGGTAACTTGGTGGCCCATGGTTAAGTGTTTGGTCTCTACTAAGGCCCAGTAGCAGATCAAAAGCTGTTTCCCAAAAGGAGAGTAGTTATCTGCAGCATATGGTAAGGCTTTGCTCCAAAATCCTAAGTGTCTGTGTTGTGATTCTCCTATAGGGGCCTGCCAAAAGCTCAAGACAGCATCTGTATTTGCCACTGACACTTCCAGCACCATTGGATTTGCTGGATCATACGGCTCAAGTGGCAGAGCAGCTTGTACAGCAGCCTGGGCCTGTTGCAGAGTCTCCTCTTGTTCAGGTCCCCACTTAAAATTAGCGGTTTTCTGGTCACTCGATAAATGGGCTGGAGTAGCACACCCAAATGAGGAATATGTTGTTGCCAAAGTCCAAAGAGACCAACTAGGTGTAGTGCCTCTTTTTTGGTCACAGAAGGGGCCAGATGAAGCAACTTATCCTTAACTTTAGAAGGGATATCTCGACATGCCCCACACCACTGGACACCTAGAAATTTCACTGAAGTGGAAAACCCCTCTATTTTCGTTGGATTTATCTCTCATCCTCTGACACGCAAATGCCTTAATAAGTCTAGAGTAGTTGCTACTTCTTGCTCACTAGGTCCAATCAACATGATATCATCAATATAATGGACCAGTGTGATGTCTTGTGGTAGGGAGAAACGCTCAAGTTCCCTGCAGACAAGATTATGACATAGGGCTGAAGAGTTGATATACCCTGAGGTAGGACAGTGAAAGTATATTGCTGACCTTGCCAGCTGAAAGCAAACTGTTTCTGGTGGTCCTTACTAACAGCTATTGAGAAAAATTCATTTGCCACATCAATAGCTGCATACCAGGTACCAGGGGATGTATTGATTTGCTCAAGCAATGATACTACATCTGGAACAGCAGCTGCAATTGGAGTTACCACCTGGTTGAGCTTATGATAATCCCCTGTCATCCTCCAAGACCCATCTGTTTTCTGCATAGGCCAAATAGGAGAGTTGAATGGGGATGTGGTGGGAATCACCACCCCTGCATCCTTCAAGTCCTTAAGAGTGGCAGTAATTTCTGCAATCCCTCCAGGAATCCAGTATTGCTTCTGGTTCACTATTTTGCTAGGTAGGGGCAGTTCTAGTGGCTTCCACTTGGCCTTTCTCACCATAATAGCCCTCATTGCATGAGTTAGAGAGCCAATGTGGGGATTCTGCCAATTGCTCAGTATGTCTATACCAATCATACATTCTGGACCTGGGGAAATACCTATGGAATGGGTCTGGGGGCCCACTGGACCCACTGTGAGATAGACCTGAGCTAAAACTCCATTAATCATCTGGCCTCCATAAGCGCCCCCTCTGACTGGTGGTCCAGAGTGACATGTTGGGTCCCCTGGAATTAATATCACTTCTGAACCAGGGTCTAATTATCCTTGAAATATCTGATCATTTCCTTTTCCCCAATGCACAGTTACCCTGATAAAAGGCCATTGGTCTCCTTGGGGAAGACTTGGAGGAAAATTAACAGTATAAATTTGTGGCAGTGTAACAGGGTTCTCCCCCAAAGGGACCTGGCCTCCCCTTCATTCCAAGGGCTCTGGGTCTGTAAACTGTCTCAAGTTTGGAAATTGATTAAGGGGCCATGACTCTGTGTTTTTGTAATTCAGGTTAGACTTCTGTTCGCTTGACCTGGAACTCTTTTGTTTATACAGCTCAAACAAGAATTTAGTAGACTCCCCTTCTATTGTATTTCTAGGTACCCCATGATTTACTAGCCAGTGCCACAAATCTCTGCAAGTCATATAATTTTGACGCCTGCTTTGAGTTTACTGTCTATTATAATAGCCATGTCTACCCTGTCTTTGGTGATTAAATGCTGCCATCTGGCTTCTGCCAACTCAGGATCCCGTCATCCCCATTGTGTTTAAGGATTCCAGCTCAGTGACAGCAGTTCCTACAGTAATATCTGACCTACAGAGAAGTGCAACTATAGAGCTCTTCATGGATGATGGTGCTAGTCTCACAAATTTATTTCTCACTGTTCTGATAAAAGGTGCATCCTCCGGACATTCCTGGGGTGTAAGAGTAGGCTTTGCATGATAAATCCACTCTAACATTCCAATCTCTCTAAGCCTCTGGATCCCCTCATCTACATTATGCCAGGGCAGTTCTGGCATTTCAACCTCAGTTAATGTCGCCACTTTTTGATCCATGTTTCAACCAACCATCCAAACAAACTGTTAATACCTTTTCTAGCCCCTGGAGCTGTAACATTCAACACAGAATCTTTGCTTACTGGGCCCATATCAATAAATTCAGCCTGATTCAGCCTTACATTCCTCTCACCAATATCACACACCCTTAAAATCCATTGCCACACATATTTCCCTGATTTCTGTCTATGTAAATTGGAAAACTCACACAGTTTTTTTGGAGTAGAATGTACCTCCTCATGTGTGATACTTTGTATCTCACCTTTAGGGGCCTGTTGGGACTTTAGTCTAGTTATAGATCTGGAAGAAATGAGGGTTGGTGGGGGTGGGTCATGAAAAGAATTAGAAATATCTTCCAAGCCATTTGCTTCAGGGCCTTCATTTGCAGTTCATCTGGTGAAACAGGATTAATCACTTTAGGGCTAATCCCTTCAGGAAGAGGTTGAGTGGCCAACTCCTCAAGGCAGGCTGGAGGTGGTGTGGCTGTGTTCTCAGGGCAGACTATTACAGGGTTATCTAGAGAAGACTCAGCATGACCTAGGGCTTCAATCTCACCCCCAACATCATTATCAATCCATATGTCACCATCCCATTTTTCAGGGTCCCACTGCTTTCCAATCAATGTCCTCACTTTAATGGCAGACACCATGAAACATTGAGGTTTCAGTTTCTGTTTTTTAAAATTGCTACTCTAACAATAAGATTCTGAGTCTGATTTTCAGAGATGTTACGTCTACAGCTACAGGAAATGAGATTTTCCTTCAGGATACTCATAGAAACGTCTACATCTGTTAGACGGCACTTAAGCTTCTCGTTGGAAGCCTTAAGCCCATTCCTTTCACTCCTTAATGTAGCCAGTGTATCTAACAACAATGAGCCAACATCTCTCTACCTCTTATTTCCACAAAACTCTGTAAAGGTGTCAAAAACTATCCCCCAGAGCCTGGCTTCATACAAGTGAAGCATTAGGAGAATTGAATGGTGATATTTTGACTATCTCTTTTGCCAACTCACTCCATGGATTGGGAGTGTCATTCTGATTATGGGAATCAGAGCCTTTAGTGCTTCTGAGTCCAGTCAGAGTAGAAAACCATTCATAAAAACCCATTTTTAAGATTCTGTTTCTTAAGAACCACTCCTGGTACCAAGAAATATTAGTTAGGGTTCTCTAGAGAAACAGAATCAACAGGGAACACTCGCAAATATAAAATTTATAAAAGTGTCTCACATGACGGCGGGAACGCAGAGTCCAAAATCTGCAGGGTAGATTTTGTTGTGGGGCACACCAAAAGAGAGACCACATAGTTTAAAACTGCAAGCCAATTTGGAGTCTTTATTAGCCTGCCGGCGACTGCCTCTTCCAGGAAGGAAGATTCAGAGAGCAGCCCCCAGAGGTTTTCAAGGTATACTTATAAAGGCTAAAATCATGTTGTGGTTTTCCAGTTGCTAGCAAGCAAGTGTATCATAGAAGCAGAAAAATGCCGTTAGCTGTTGCCAAAACACATCCCATTCTCTCAGCTTCCTAACATTGGTTATTGTTTAACTCTTGGAGACATTCCGCCCCAAGGTTGTGGGGACTTTTCCTGCTTGGGTCTGATTGATTGCTCCAGGCCCTCCACAAGGCTGTGAAGCCGATGATTCCAATGGAGGGTCTGGATGAACTCCACAGGAGAGGCTTGCCGGCCAAAGCAGGAAGAGAGCCTGTCTCTTCTGAATCCTCCGTAAAAGGCTTCCAGTGATTAGATTGAGCGTCACTCATTGCAGAAGACACTCACCTTGGCTGATTACAAATGGAATCAACTGTGGGTGCAGCTGACATGATCATGATCTAATTCTATGAAATGTCCTCGTTGCAACACAGGCCAGCACTTGCCCAACCAGACAAACAGGTACCAGCACTTGGCCAAGTTACACATGAGTCTGACCATGACACAGATCTCAAACAGATACCTGCACAGCAATGTTTAAAACAGAATTATTCACAATAGCCAAAAGGTGGAAACAACCCAATCCATCAATAAATGAATAAACAAAATGTGGTACACACCCACATGGAATATTATTCAACAATAAGAAAGAATGAAATTGTGAGATATGCTAGATAATAATTCAACAAATCCGTATTGAGCATCATCTAGGTGCCACGTCCTGACCTGAATGCTGAGGATGCCCAGACCCAGACCTGCTCTTGAGGATTCCCCATCCATGGGAGGTGATGCCTTTCTGTGTGGTAAGTGCAGTGATTGGGGAAAGGATGCTCTACTAAAATCTCCTGAAGAAGGGGGCAGTGAATGCTTTGTAGGGGTGAATGCTTTGTAGAGCATTACCCAGAGAAGGTAATGCTTCCATTGTGTTATAGAGAATGAGTTTCACTGTCAGGTGGAAGTGTCTGTGCATGCTCAGGGGTGTGAAATAACAGTGTATGAGTTGGATAAAGTGGTTTGATTTGGCTGTAGGGGTGGAGAATGATAGATTGGAACTGGGTTAGGGGTCAGGGTAAGAGGAGGGGCTGGAGAGAGATGTGGGGACAGATTAAGAGGGAATTTATAAGCCATTTTAAAGAGCAAAAGATTATGAGGCAGGTCCCACTGTGAAAGTGATGTTCCCATTGAACTCCATGGCAGACATGAAGAAAAGATGAGCCCACAAAACAGGGTCTATACTATTTCCTATTTCCCAAATATGGATTTTTTTCTGATTTGCAATATTTTTCTAGATGTACTTAATTAAAAGTGATTTTTTTCCTGCATTTGAATGTACTTTGATAAATCAAAAATCTTCAAATTGAGCTATTCTTTATATTTTCAAACAGATATAAGCAGGAAATAAAGTGATTGTGTACAAGAATCTGTAGAAATTAGTGTAATAATATTTAAATAATAAGCAATAATAACAGTGGTGGCAATAATGGCCATAGCTGAGTGTTGAGTACCTTCCATTACTAAGAGTTGTGTCAACGCCAAGAGATGGTTGGACGTGTGGGGAAGGTAGAGAGGCACTGCTGGATTAAAACCCAGGCTCTGCCAGGGGCTTACTATCTGACCTTGAGTATGTCAGGTAAAATGGGACAACCATAACAATGGCCCCATAGGACTGCCATGAGGATTCAAGGCAATTATTTCATGTTTGCTTTTGAGACGTACTCAATAAGTGTATGCTATTTATTTCTTGAAATTAAAAAATTCTGTCACCTAGTGACATAGTTAAAAATGTCTCTCAGCCTGATTCCAATGCAGTTCCAACTCTACGGATTTTATTCATTGCAAAACCCAGTATTTTTGCATGACATAAAATATCAATTGTAGACCATAGAATGTATTGGAGAAAAGAGAAAAAGGAAGGCTGATGATGACTCTTTCTGATTGGCTTTAAGTATGAAAATGCTGTTTATTTTAATAGCTTGAAAAATTATTTGTTTTCTTAATTTATCACTTTAATAAAAAAGATATAATTGAATTTAAAAACTTACCACTCATGTTAATATTTTAGCTATGTTTCTTCTCAATTCTCTCTAAGTAGAGTCATTTCATGAAATAATGTGAAAACGCACGCACACAGACACAAGAAATTTTGTAGCTTTCAACTCCATTTTTATTATATAATTATTTTAATACTGTATTTGATTTTTCTGTAAATAATATGTTAAATATCTGCTCATTATTCTTTCGAATGGATGATAAATAATTTACAATAGCTCCCTGTGTTGGATATTTCTGTTGCTTCCAAATGGTAATGAATTTGAAAATATATGTGTTAGCATCATTAATAATTAGAGAAAATCTTGAAATCAACATACACACAACATACCCATGCATGTAAAATCAAAGAACACACAAACCAGCCCATCCCTGGTTTCTTCAACATGAATACTTGTATTAAATGAAGAAAGTCTTACAAACAACTACAAACACCACAGCAATCCTTGTCCTACTAAAAAAGAAAGAACACAGATTTTATGGCCAGGCAGATGTGGATTCAGACTCCACCACTTTCTGGCTGGTGGTTTTGGACAGCTGCTTAACCTCTCAAAGCATACATTTTCTTATCTACCAAATATATCCACATTATCCAATTTTGCCTCCCTCACAAGGTAGTTGCAAAGTTTAAATCACACTTGCATGATTCTTATGTATTGTAAGCCCTACATATATAACATCAATTGTCTTACTCATAAATGGTACCTATGGGCACAAATCTCATCCCTCCAGTAGACAGAAACCTTCTGTAGGCAGGAAAGATGTCTCCTTCCCTACTATACTGGTACCTGGAAGAGTGACTATTGCATAGAAGGTACTTGATAAACATGTTTGAACAAATGAATGAGTGTCCTTCAACAAGCCAATTTTGAAAATTTTAAAAACCATTACGTCTTATAAGAAAACTATGTCCTTTCCATTTTCTAGACCCATTGCTAGAGTAATGCACATGATCAAGCCATCATTGCAGAATATTTTCCACTAGAATGCATTCTATTATGGCAACTATAATGTATCTTCTGCATAACAAAACTTGATTCCATTGTCCTATGTGGAATAAGGCTAGAGAACAATATATTTTATTAGAATTTTCTTAGAATCCAACCCCCATACATTGCTAAAAAAATCACAAAGGGGAAAAAAGGGAAAGTAATTTTCCCAACAAAGCATCTCTACATGTGGGTGGCCAATAATGTTTACCTAAAATGGATTTGTGGCTGAAAAGAAAATTCTTATTTCTTATTTCCCGAAAGGTGAATCTCACTGGTTTTGATTACAGAAATAAGTTATATTGTTTGATGTAGGGAGAACAAAGTAACTTTCTAATTTATCCTTGCCCCATACAAACAAGGACTAAGGAACATTACATGTTTTCCTGTGACTCCAAGTTCTTCAGAGACAGGAAGCTGTATTCATAGTGAAATTGCAATTGCCAGAACAGTTCGTAAGCATACATTTGCTTTCTGTCCACAAGAAGCAGATTCTGTTACTTTTTCCTTCTCTCCACTGACAATGAGCATGAGCAGGGATCCAAAATGGTCTTTGTGAACAGGAAGGTCCTCTCCCATGCCCCCCTTCCCCAGCGTGAGGGAGAGAAGGGTCAGCAAAGGTGTGAGCCAACAAAATGGGAGCTGGGTTCTCATTAATATTTTCCCCACTGAGTTGTCACTCCTCAGACTTGAGATAAAATCAACATGATCAGTTTTCCCCCCTGAAATACCAACATCAGACATTATTTACTGATTTCCTACTTGGATAAAACATGATTTAGTTTACCTATATCAATTTCCGTCAACTTTTAAAATCAATTCTGTTAATTTTGTTACTTTTATCACTATTTTAGCAATCTGTTGCTTACTTGTGTAATTTCAATTGCATATTAATACTCTACTTCTTACTCCATAAATTTGGCAGTATAATGAGACTATTCCCCGACTAGCCATCCCTTGCCAACCTCATGCCCTCCAGTGCTTCCCTCTCCCCTTCCCCTTTTCATCAGGTAGACCAGCACTTTTGCCTTGTTCCAGTGTATCATAGGTGTCTTGTGTGGTGTCATGGTAATTAACTTCTTGTTTTCACTTTGATAGAATTTGCAAGTGAAAACCAGTAAACCACTTTTGCATGATTATAAACATCTTCTAGAGATGCTCTGGGTTCTTCATTAGTCAGCGTACTGCAGAGCCATCATCCGGGTTTTCCCTTTGCTTTCAATGGGCTCCTGAGTTAGATCTTTCTTTTCTTCCCCAAATTCACCTCTTTATGTCCCACTTGTTTGGTTATACTGCATCTTCAAGAAACATTCTCATATGGCGAGAGGATTAGTGAAGTGAAATTCCTTTAAAATTAAGAGAGAAATCTTTATTATACCTTAATATTTGATGGATAGTTTGGACAGGTGTAAAATTCTGGGTATAAAATCATTCCTCAAAAAACTTGGAAGACCTTTTTGTCATTGTCCTCCATCTATAGTTGTCAAAGACTGATACCAGTTTAAATAGTTTTGGGGTAGTGATAAGGAATATATTTTATGTTTTTAACCTTTGTAAAATCTTAGAATCATCTCTTTAACATTGGAGTTCTGAAATACACAAATAAAGATAGGTGGATTTTTCTCTAAATTCGCATACTTGAAGAATAATGACTAAAGAAATGTCAAATGAGGAAAAAGTTTCTTTATCCTGTTCCATCCACCCTTGTTCTAGTTTGCTAGCTGCCAGAATGCAATATACCAGAAACGGAATGGCTTTTAACAAGGGGAATTTAATAAGTTGGTAGTTTACAGTTCTAAGGCCGAGAAAATGTCCCAATTAAAACAAGTCTATAGAAATGTCCAATCTAAGGCATCCATCGAAAGATACCTCGGTTCAAGAAGGCCGATGAAGTTCAGGCTTTCTCTCTCATCTGGAAGGGCACATGGCAAACACGGCGTCATCGCTAGTGTCTTCTCCTGGCTTCCTGTTTCGTGAAGCTCCCTGGGAGGCATTTTCCTTCTTCATCTCCAAAGGTCACTGGCTGGTGGACTCTGCTTCTCGTGGCTATGTCATTCTGCTCTCTCTCTCTGAATCTCTCATTCTCCAAAATATTTCCTCTTTTATAGGACTTCAGAAACTAATCAAGACCCACCCAAAAGGGTGGAGACACGTCATCCCTTAATCCAGTTTAATAACCACTCTTGACTAAATCACATCATCCAGGGAGATGATCTCATTACAGTTTCAAACATACAGTATTGAATAGAGATTATTCTACCTTTATGAAATGATATTTTGATTAAAACATGGCTTTTCTTAGGGGGCATACTTCCCTTCAAACCAGCACAACCTTTATCACCCAAGTTGATTAAAAACATAAAAATATGAAAATCAAATTTCAGACAGTGCAGAGTGAGGATCTGTATGATAACATCAAGATTCAAAGTGTATAGATAGACTTGAATATATTGAGGAGGCTCCAACAAGTGACAATTTGAGAGGAAACAGGTATATCTTTCATGAGACTTGTAAAGATTGTATGGATACTTCAAATTGTTCAAGTTCTCATACTCTATGTGATGGTTTGAAGCTGTAGAGACCCCAGAAAAGTATGTTCTTAAAATTAATCCATTCCTGTGGGTACGGACTCATTGTAAGTAGGTTCTTTCAGTGAATAGGATTATAAGATGTGAGCCACCTCGTTCAGGGTAGATCTTATTCCTCTCACTGGAGTCCTTTTCACAGAATGAAATTCAGACCAAGGGAGAAAAAGTCCCAGAAGCAAGAAGTTGTAAACAATGAAACCCAGAAGAGAAGAGAAAGACTGGTAGATGTCACCAGGTGTTTTGCCATATGACAGAGGTGTCCAGGATTCCCGGCAGCCAGTCTGGGGAGAAAGCATTGCCTGATGATGTCTTGATTTAGACATTTTTCTAAGCCTCCAAACTGTAAGCTTTTAGGTTAATAAGTTCCCATTGTAAAAGCCAGCTCATTTCTTGGTATATTTCTTTGAGGAATTTTAGCAAAATAGAACATTATACATAAACTCCAAATTTATAACCTCTAATTCTAATTTCTGTGAAAATGTCCAAGCACAACCAGGAAGTGCTTCCTCCCTCTTTTGACCCCTACAATACTTTCTTCTCTTCTGGTGCTTGTCTCATTCTGCCTTTCATTATTAATAGAGCCTGTTTCTCTGGGAAATGGCCAAGAGCACTTGTTTTCCCTTCGTCCATCCTTCCTTCCACAAACATTTTTGAGTTCTAAACACTGGGATGCACAGTAAGCACAGTCCGTGCCTCCATGGAGGTTAGAGCATAATGGAGAAGATCAACATGAGACACACCATAGTTTGAGAAGTACAAAGTTCTACGGGGACATACATCAGGGTCACTTAGTATTTGCTTAGTAGGGGTCCAGGAATGCTTCTCTTAGTCAGTGATTTTAAATGGAGACTGAATGAGCAAGTTGCATTTTACTTATCTTCTTGAACGTTCTCCCTGCAACATTCCTTCCTGTTGGAACCTCAAAGCTAGCACTTAATCATGAAAACTCTGGACTCTTAGAAGAAGCTTATTAAATTAGTAGCTTCAACAAATCCCATAACTGACCCAGGGCTATCACATAGTAGGAGCTCAGGAAAGGGTGGTTAGTTATTAAATGAAGATAGCAATGAGTAATTAACACGTACCCTTTAGAAAGCAATCTAATCCAACATGCGCCCTCCTAAATATTCATTTTACAAATGAGATAACTAAAGCTTAAGCAGATAACGACTTATATAAGATCATAGAACATACTTCGTTGTTTTTTTTTTTTTAACCATTATTACTTAATTGATGGTTTTGATAATTATTGCTCAGTTCCTGACAAATACTTGCCACTATGCTAGGGGTATTGAACTAATGTTTAAACCAGATTTAGTATCTGCCATTCCAATTTTAGAAGTGATTGTACATATAAAACCAATCCCCACACTGTCAATGTTTTTACTAATAAGTGCACCTACTTTATAGGAGTTTATGGTGATTATATGAAATTATGCTTGGCACAATGGTAAGCATTCCAATAATGGTGGCTAATTGTTATTAGCAGTGGTATTTTTCTCAAATAAGAGAGGCTTCAATTGATGCTGGGAATCATGGAGGGAGAAACTGAACTTAACTGGAAAGATTAGCTATGTTGTGAATTAAATAAACAAACAAATCTCTTCTCTGCATGCCAGAGGCTGATTGCTCTAATGAAAACACTCCTTCACGGAAGGACAAGGAAATATCTTTGAAAGCAGATCACAGTGCCTGGCATTTAGTAAAAAGGCATAACTACTACAAATTCACCACTGAATTGCTTATAAAAATTAAGAAAAATAAAACTGCAGCAGTCTACACATCACAAGAAGAAACTGGTTACATAAATTATAGTATCGCTGCTCAGTGGAATATTATGCAGCCTGTAAAGATTACATTATTAAAGAAGATATAATAGGATAGAAGATTAACTATAATGTAATTTAAATGAAAACAAGATGAAAGTTGCAGGTTCAATTTGATTTTAAAGATGAAAAAGATGAAAATCCAGATATAGGCCAAAATCCTGGAAATAGAGTCACCAAAATGTGTTCTTCCTTGAACTGTAATAGCAAAAGACATGTTTTTCTTTTTATTTTCTATTTTTCTTTATTTTGTAAGAGAATGCATATGTTCTATAGTGGGAAAAATAAGAAAATATCACATGAAACTATTGAGAAGTTGGAGCCCCCATAATCTAATTATATCATTGTAGAAGAAACTCTTACTGAGTTGGGTGCTTATTTAAATTGAGGCAAGGTATTCTAACTACTTTAACTTGCACCTCCCATAATCCAAGCCATGCTCCCTCTCACCTGAGGGCACCTGGAAACCATATGATGATGGAAGCAAGTGAGAAAATCAAGAAGGGATCAAGACAGAAGAAACATCAATCTCACAGTAAAAGACATACTCCTCCCTCAAATACTTGGGTGGCAGGAGGCTTGGGGAGAAAACTTGATGGAGATTAGAAAGAGATGGTGCTACATATTGCTGTTCAAAAACTACTGTAAGTTCAGTTTCTGCCAATTCCTTTCCACAGATTATAGGGCTAGAACTTCCTGACCTGCGCCCAACGATGAACCAGACATTTTTCAGTGAACTGCAGGAGCATTAGAAAAGAGTGAACCTGATCCCCATTCTCAGTAAATGGCTTAATGTGAATTAAATCACATTTTCATGGGCAGTTCTAAAATGTGATCAAAGAGATGTGCATTGCATCCTTGCTTAGCAGTCTATTGAGCACCCATTAGTGAGACACCAGGTTAGCTGTGATGGAGACAGAAGGGATGAGTAACATGGTGCTTACCATCTAGAAACATATGTTCTAAAAGGGCAGGCAAGGATTAAATTTCTCATTGTGCAATTAATTGTCTATTCCTAGACTGGGCCAAGCAATAAAAGATGAGGTAGCAATAGTATGAGACATACAATGGGGAGAGAGAGTATGACCTAATATGGGGGATTCCAAAGAACTTCTTTGAAGAAATGATTCTTAGATTTTTAAGTATGGCTAAAGATTGAGCAGAAGAAGCAGTTTTAGCAGCATACATTTCCAGGGTGAAGGCCCTGGAGGGAAAAATTGAAAGCCAGCCAGTGTGGCTGAATAAGGACAGTCAAGAAGAGATGGCATGGGTTGAAGACGATGAAGAGGCAAGGCCATTTGAGAGTTTTGGTCTTTGTTGTAAGAATTCAGGGAAGCTGTTGAGGGCTTTAAGAAGACAGACAGTATAGCAGATAACAGTTTGGACTGAAGGGAGCATCTGTCATAACAATATCACTCTGCTGTGTTGTGATTGAAAGGAGAAAAGGGTGCGTGGGGAGACCCATTGGGAACACCTTGAATCAATGTGGCTATGATGGCAGCTTGATCTATGAGGTTAGCTGAAGAGTTGGAGAGAAATAGAAGATTTGAGAGAGATTCAGAATACAAAGCCACAGGACCTGGTGATTGATTAGGCATGAGGGTGTGGAATCAAGGTCTTCTCCCAGGTCTCTAGCCTGTGGCCCCAGACGGATTGTGGTGCCATGAAACAAAACCTGAGACAGAGAATCCTGAAACAAAACCAGGTTTAGAGGGAAAGAATAAATTCAACCAGTTAGAAAGGGGATTAAGGACATCAAAATAGCAGAGCTTTATTCAAACTAGGAAGCTTCTGAGAAAGTTACACAGTGGAGGCAGAATTTGGGCTAGGCCTTAAATGCATTCCAGATACGAGACTCGGACATGATGGGGAGAGCACAGCAGAATGGACATTCCAAGCAGACAGAGATCCCACAGCAAAGGTAGGGAGGCTTTTGCATTTCTTTTTCTATTTTTCTTTTAGTAAACCTGTATTGAGGTTTTGCTCATAAACAGAAAAGCATGCAATTCATAGTTCTGCAGGTATACAAAGTGTAACTGAATGAATTGCCCACTTTCTTGGGGGTGGGTAGGGGCCATTGTTTTTTATTTTCCATTTCAACTAAACCTAGTTCTCTGATTCAAAGCTATATTAAATTCTTCCCAAAAAATGGATTGAGAATAAAAACTTATTACCTGAATAAATACGCCTGGCAAGAAATGGGGTTATACTTAGAATATCAGCAGTGTGACCAGAAGAAAGTGGCAGCATCAATGGTGGGTATAAACTGGAAAACCACCACAAGGTATTAAAAGGGTTGTACAGTGAGGGAAGGAGAATGAAATATGTCACTGGTTCACAGTTTGGGAATATCCTTATCAATTTATGCAGTATAAAAGCAATTATTAATTGTGCAAAAGATGAGTTCAACTTTAGACATTTTGAATTCAGAGTTCTTGCACAAAATTCATGTTTAGAAGACAAAATGCATGACATTGGGATCAAAAATGAGATCCCTGCTGGAGAAGGAAATGCATATGCTCTCCTTATACATGTGGTAGCTGATGCCTTCTGTTCAGAAGACGTTACTCTGAATGAGATGCCCATTATTTATTTATTTATTTATTTTTTAATTCAGAAAGAAATGGAAGAAGCTGGAGTGCCTATAGTAGAGTAAGAAATATATTTCTGGAGAAGGAGAAATTGATGAAAGCTGGAGATAGAGCTTTGGGAGTTGTAAGCAGTACTGAGTCATTGAAGCCCAGGGATGGGAGGGGATGGTCCAGGAGAAGTTGGAAGAAAAAAATGGCTCCCACAGTGTTTGGGAAAAAAGAGTCTGTACCTGACAGGGCCAGAGCTTGGAGCAGGAGTCTCAGTTAAGCATTTGTGGTGGGCACTACCCAGCTCACTTAGGACCCCAGTTTGATTAGGTGGGGGACTGAAGGTGGGGAGCATCTGGGTTATACAACAGAGAGGATTAAAAGCTGCAGTGCTTTCCAGATGTCATCAGTCGATTGCAGACAATTAGGAGGTTGCCTTTTTTTCTCTCTCTCACAGGACCCCTAACACAAACTGAACCACAACAGTTGACTCTAAGCGTATCAAACAAGTAAAGCAAAGAGGGACCCCATGAAATATCTGTGGTTAGTGGCTTGTGGGGCTGGGGATGGTTGAGAGAGGATTGCTCAAGAGAGGGAAACTTGCTTTTAATCAATGTGCTAATCCAGGACATAAGGTCTTCTTTCTCTCTCTCTCCCTCATTTCATTCCCCTAGTTTTAGCCCTTCTCTCCCTGTCTCTTCCCCCCCCCACCCCCATACTGGTTGAATGGAAATTTGGTCCACTTTTTTTTTAATATAGATACATTAAAAAACAGACACTGATCTTCAAAGAAGCCTACAATTTCACTGGCGACAGAATGTTTATAGCCACAATTTGCTTGGTTCTGATAAAATGCACATGCCCCCGTTATTCTATTTTGTTTTGCTTCCCAAACCAGGCTTGCTTCATGCTTGGGTCTGCAGTCTTCCTAGCCAGCAAGGCAGCATGAGAGTGAGAGCCCCTTTCCAGAGTTTCTGGTTACCTCTGCCTGTGGGTGACCAGGGTGGCCTAGGCCTATAGGCAGGGGGACACAGCTTGAAGGTTGGGAAGGTGGGCCAGAGAGACATTTCCAACACTCCTGAGCTACCCTATACCACATCAAGTGAAACACCAGTCTTCGCAGGCCTAATCAAAGCTAGGATATAGTCTCCCTGCTCTTTTAGGGAGGTTGTGCGGTTGAGGCAGATGAATCTTGAAGCCAGAAAGATTTAGCCTTCAATTCCAGTTAGGTCACCTTCTTGTCATTTGACCTCAACAGTGCTATCTCTTAACTGGTTTCTCCATCATAAAAATGGGATATCTCCTGCAGGATCACTGTGAGATTAGATGAAGTGGATCCAGGGCCAGCATGCCAGAGGATGCCTGGAACTGAGCAGAAGGTGGAGAGTTTGCCAGGATGAAGGAGCTGGGAAGGGCGTTCTAGGCAGGAGAAGCAGCAGGTGTGCCAGCTCATGGGCATAAGAAAGCCACATTGCTTAGGAAGAAAGGAGAAGGAAGGCATGAGTGGAGCATTCAGGGTAAAGACAGAACAACAGGAAACAAGGCTGGAAGAATAAGAGACAAGCTGGAAACAACGTGGAGGGCTTTGGCTTTCTTCTGCAAGCAGCAGGTGAGCCTCAGGAATTCCAAGTAGAGATCCATGGCATGAACAGACCACATTCTAGAAAGTCGGCCAGCAATAGTGAAGCCACTGCAAGAGTGACAGGAGAAAGGAGAGACGTGAAGTGTGCTCAGGTTGGGCCATGCTTTTCTATTCCCTCACGTGCCCTCCTTGGAATGGCTGGGAGCTATGCTCTGCATTCAGATCCCAGCTCTTCCAGGACAAATTGTGGGACCTGAAGTAAGTTAACTAATCTCTGTGTTCCTCAATGGCCCCAATTGTAAAATAAGGATGATAATAATGTGTATTCCTCACATGGATGATGTGAGGCTTAAGTTAATTTAAATAACACAAAACTGAAAAACACCTGAAACTGTGCATGGCAAATATATACTCTGGATAAATGCTAAATATTATTAATAACTCAAGTTTTGGGGGGCTAGATGCTGTAACCATGCACTTTATATGCATTATTCCATTTAATCTTTACATTTACCTTGCCAGATAATTAGCACTTTTCTTTCTTTCTTTCTTAAATAAAATTAATGTTCAGAGGAATTTGAGTAATTGCCTATCATGATAAGATGCTACTTGGAGGAGTTGGGATATAAACCCAGGATTGCTTCCAAGAACAACACTCTTAAGCATTCTTTATCTGAAGAAGAAAGTCAGAGATGCAAATCTCAAGTTATTCAATGTTAGGGTGTGAGGAATATTCAAGAAATCTAATGAAGATATTGCTGATTGAAGGGCCTAGCTTTAATGTGTTTGCAGAGGACCTCTTTTTCCCCTAGTCACTCGCTATCTTTCAGGTGTCAGGGGGAGTGGAGTTTTACTTTTTCGGATTGGTTCTGGCCAGAGATAATAGTGTACATGGTTTTGAGGCATTTACCATGAACTTTTGCTATTGGAAAGATCAATCAACCAAAGAACAGATTTCTATATGTTTATTTTTTGCTAAGGTCTTCCTCTTTTCTTCTGTATATCCTCTTGGCTATTTATGATGCACATTTAACTATTTAAAATCAGGCATACTTTATTTCAGAGACTTGTATGTTATTTGAAAAGTAAATTTATAATTATAATTTGAAGTTGTAAGAGACTGACCCTAGCATCGAATTTCTGTTTCCAAGGAGAGAAAGCAATAGAATGACGGAATTATGAGATTGGGAGAGTGTCCAGCCCAATCACCCACTCAGGCTTTGAATCCCTGCCATATTCTCTGAACCACTGCATGAATATTTTCAAGATGCTGAACTCTCTGTTTTCGGGAATGATTTCCTCTTCACATCTGGGATGCTCTGGCTGTTGGAAGGGTGTTCCTCATAAGAAAAGAAATATTTTTTTCTACTGTCCTCCCACTGAACCTAATTGGCTCCAAACAACTGCTCTGTACATTCTTTTGCATGAGGCCTTCAAATGCTCCTCTTGAGTCTTTTCTTCCCTGGGCTGACATTCTCTAAAAGAGCATAATTTCTATATTCCTTTGAGTAAACTTCTGTTCTGGAGCTAAGTCAGATCCCCAAGGATGGTACTACTAGTAAGGAATGATGGACCAGTGTAGAGGTTCTCAGCTGTGTACCTGAGAAAAACGTAAACTCAATCCATTCCTATATATGTCTTGCAAATAAGACCTTTGGATGAGGTTGCTTCATTTAAGGCACGGCCAGCTAAATCAGAATGGGTTATGATCCTACTACTGAAGGCCCTATAGAGAAGGTCATGTACAAAGAGAGAAAGCCAAAGGAAGCAACCAGAAGCTAAAAGACAACAGGGCCAGGAAGAAAAGAGAGACGCCAGGAGAAGTCACCATGTGCATTCCCAAAAGGAGCCAAGGACCAAGGATCACCAGTGACCAGTCCCAGAACACTTTGATCTTCTGGGAGAAATTTTGCCTTGATGACTTCTTGAATTTGGAGCTTCTAACCTCAAAATTGTGAGCCAATAGTTTTCTCATTGTTTAAGCCAAATCAGTGAATGGTATTTTGTTTAGCAAGGAGTAAATTAAAACAACAGGAATTTGTTATCAAATGGCTGCTAATGTAATTTTTGTTCTACACTAAATTTGTTGCAATGAAATTGAAGGGAATCTGTTGCACCATTGACATAAACATGACCCTACAATAGCTATTGACTTCATTTGAAATAAACTGCAGATTTCTTACTCTCACCTGGAGAGCTGAGGGGTGGCAGCCCCTGCCCAGGGTCCCCAGTTTACCTTGAAGGACTCTTCCCTCTCTTTCTCCCCCAGCCACAATGACCTTTGCTTCACACCAAGAACAAGCTTATCCTTGCCTCAAGGTCTTTGCGGTTGCTGTCCCTTCTGCCTAAAGTCCTCTTTTTCCAGTCCTTCTTGTTCTTCAGGTCTCAGCTCCCGAGTCCCTTCAATGAGGTTTTTCTTGATCTTTCAATCTAATGTACTCCCTGCTCCCTCCCTCACTCTCTAGCTCACCATCCCATTTTATGTCTTCATAGCCCTCATCATGATGAAAATGACCTTATTTACTCACTTTTTACTCATTTAGCTTATTTTCCCAAGCTAGTTGACATGCTTAATGACTGGAGGTGCCATATTCATCTTGGGTATGCTAGAACCACATCTGACCCATGGTGAGGCCAAAAGGAAACATTTGCTGTGTTAATGACTGTAAATGAATGGATGAGCTGAGCATTGAGCAGGACTCAAAACAAGTGTATAGAATTGTGGAATCTTAGAGATGTAAAATACTTGAGAGATGCTAAGCCGATATATCTATTACATAAATAATGAATCTGTGTCCAAGATGGCAAATGGCCTACCCAAAATCATGTCATGAGTCCATGAAAAAACTGATAGGAAAACCAAGTTGTCTTTTTTTAAAAATGAAAAGGAAAAAGAAAAAAAATCAAAAGCAACATGCATCAGTATACACTAAAAGTGCTAATTAATGAAGTGCCTTGGTAGAGAAGACTGAGGCTTTTCAAAGCAGGTTTCCTAAGGTGACTTTTTGGCAGAGGGATTATTTGAACCAGTAGAAAGCAAGGAGATAGAAATACAGATAGAGAGATCTGCCTGAGAAGAAGACAGTAAGGACTCAGAGGAGTCCATGCAGAGGAAAGCTCAGAGCTTGACCTGGGAGGGAATATGTGAGGGAGAGCTCAATAAGGATAGGAAGGACAAGGTAAGGGCAGGCCTTGGCTGTCCAGGTAAGAGCCTGGGGTTTTATCTCCTGTACATTGGTGACCCTCGAGTGGGAGAATAGGGCTTGGGGGGAGTCACATGGCAGTCATGGGCTGAGGAAATCAGAAGCACTAAGGACAAGATGGAGGAAGCCCTGTCCAGAGGTGGCTTGAGGGGCCCAATCATTACGTGATACTGACCACACCAAGCAGCAGAGGGGAAAAGGGAAAGAAAGTTGCCGTAGGGTTTACCACAGCAAGGAGTGCACAGGGATTAAGCCATCCTTGCAACTCATCAACAGTTCACTCCAACCATGGTCACAATGAGTTGGAAAAACCTGGTCCCACTGATGCTCCCTCAGCAGCACCATAACAGCACAGGCAGAGAGAAGACCCGCTTGTTTAGGAAGCATCTCCATTTACTCATCTATACAAATTAAAAAATAAACGCTTACCATTGATGGTTATTCTAAATATTTGAAGATTTGTCTGCCCAAAGGACAAAGCCATTTATGACAATAAGGAGTGTTCAGTACATTTTTGCTCTCTCATATGCTTCCTTTTGTACATGACCTGAACCTCTCATTCCCCACCCCTACCAATTTCATGTAGATTTAATTGTTTTATTTATTTGCAATGAGAGTTTCTGGTTAAGGAATTTGAAAGTCAAAGTTTCATAGAATGTGAGAACTGAGCTGGACTCTAGGGGTCATTTAATCCAGAAGTTAAAATATATAGCTCACGCATATGTTTCTGCAAGGACTGTGTGTTAAATTGGGAGATTTTACGAATTACTTAGATTTCTGGCATATCCTGGAATTGCTGAAGATGTGGCAGCTCTGAGCCTGCTCTACTGAATATATCAGGCAGCTGGAGCTGAGTGGCTGTCACTCCCACAGTCCAGTGCACAGCCCCCTTGCCACCAGGTTCCTGACAAGCTTCTGTAGTATTCACTCTGCCCCTGTAGCATTTTATTTAGCACACAATCTCTAAACTTCTGATCAAACACCTCTTCCCTTTATCACTGCGGACCAGCTGCAAAGGCCTTGGTAAAAAAACAGATCAGCTCCATGGGACTGAAGGGTTGGGTGTTTGGGAGATTCGTATTAAGGGGTACACTTGAGGGGGCAGAGCCGGTGGCTGGCTGAGGTAGGCTGAGCCATTTCTTACCTGTAGTCACGTTCTTCTCGAGTAAGTCCAAGCACAGCTGCTGTTTCAGCTGTGGCACTGCGCAGGTCGGCGACAAGTCAGGTAGTCAGGAGGGAGCGCTGGTTTTGCGAGGGACAGGTGACAAGCAGGACTGTGACAGGTGGAGCCCGAGGTGACATACTAGGAGAAATATCCAGGAGGCAGCTGGGGATGCGGATTGATGCGTCAGCGTCTGCCCTCCCAACTAGTCAAATCAGAATCTTCTCACATTTGGCAAGGACTTTGTTGGGAGGACATTTTCTTAGTAATTCATGTGCATTTGTAATATATCCCTAATGTACATTGATAATTAGGAAATATTGCACATGTACGCAGAGTAAAGATTTTGAGGTAAAGCGCAGTTTCTCAGCATTTTAATTTATGATAAATGTTCCTTTGTGTGTTACTCTTATGAAAAGCAAGTGGTTTTTTCCCACCTACCAAAATGCCAGTTAAATTATGTTTTGATAATTTTCTCCATGTGTCAGCTGCCAACAGTATTTTAAATAATAGGAACTGGATCCCTCCTAAATAAGATGGTAATTCTATTAAATAATGCTGGAGGCCCCAGAGCGCAGGGTCTAAGGAACTGAACGACCAGCTTGCTGCAAGGTTTATAAAAATTCTAAAAAACTTGAACCAAAATGTATCCTACTTCACTTAGGATCTACCTGCACACCACAGTCCTAAAGAGGACTGCGTGCCCAGCTCTTAGGAAATTACGACATTCATACGGATTTCCCAATTGAGCCTGTGCTGGTTTGAAAGGATATATGTACCCTAGAAAAGCCAAGTTTTAATCCTAATCCCATTTTGTAAAGGCAGCCGTATCTTCTAATCCCTATTCAGGATTGTATGTTTGAAACTGTTACTAGATCATCTCCCTGGAGATGTGATGTAATCAAGAGTGGTTGTTAAACTGGATTAGGCGGAGGCATGTCTCCACCCATTTGGGTGGGTCTTGATGAGTTTTTGGGGTCCTATAAAAGAGGAAACATTTTGGAGAATGAGAGCGATTCAGAGACAGCAGAGCAGAATGACATAGCCATGAGAAGCAGAGTCCACCAGCCTTTGGAGGTGAAGAAGGAAAATGCCTCCCGGGGAGCTTCATGAAACAGGAAGCCAGGAGAAGAAGCTAGCAGATGATGCTGTGTTCGCCATGTACCCTTCCACTTGAGAGAGAAACCCTGAACTTCATCGGCCTTCTTGAACCGAGGTATCTTTCAATGGATGCCTTAGATTGGACATTTCTATAGACTTGTTTTAATTGGGACATTTTCTTGCCCTTAGAACTGTAAACTAGCAACTTATTAAATTCCCTTTTTAAAAGCCATTGCATTTCTGGTATACTGCATTCTAGCAGCTAGCAAACTAGAACAGGGCCCCTCTAAAACCTCATGAGATCAAGTAGGAATTATTTATTATCTGCATGTTATAGAAAAGAAAATTGGGGTTAAAGAGAAGACCCAGTGGAGGTTGTGTAAAGAGGTGAGTACTTGAGTTCACTTCTAGGTATCAAAGCACTGCTGTGCCAATGAAACATACTTTGGTGCGTATTGGAAGTAGCCACGAATTGGTAGTCATAAATGGGTTGACATTTTAGAGCTGAGGACTGAGGCTCAGAGAAAGGAAGAGGTACAAACAAAGTATTATATGCCAGGACAGACCCTCAGTTCTTTCTTTTCTTTTCTTTTCTTTTTTTTTTTTTTTTTAACTTTTTTAGTGTATAGTATAATATACATACAAAGCAAAGAAATAAAAAAGCAATAGTTTTCAAAGCACTCTTCATGAAGTAGTTACAAGACAGATCTCAGAGTTTGTCATGGGCTACCATACGATCTTCTCAGATGTTTCCTTCTAGCTGCTTCAGAATATAGGAGGCTAGAAAGCTTAAATATTTTTTTTATAACCACAATTGACTTTTTTCTTTCTTTTTTGTGAAAAATAACATACCTACAAAAAAAACCAATAAATTTCAAAGCACAGCACCGCAATTAGTTGTAGAACATATTTCAGAGTTTGACATGGGTTACAATTCTGCAATTTTAGGTTTTTACTTCTAGCTGCTCTAAGATACTGGAGACAAAAAGAGTTGTCAGTTTAATGACTCAGCAATCATACTTATTTGTTAAACCCTATCTTCTCTGTATAACTCCACCATCACCTTTGATCTTTCTATCCCTCTCTTTAGGGGTGTTTGGGCCATGGCCATTCTAACTTTTTCACGTTGGAAGGGGACAGACCCTCAGTTCTTGAGCTGGGCTACTTCATTACGTCATACAATCAATATCACCATTTTAGAGTTGTGGAAACTGAAGCCCAGGCAATATTTTTTAAAATTTAAACTAAACTCACAGTGAGCTCTTTTAAACAGTTAACTGTACATATAAACTCTCAATTACTTTTCATGAAAATTCACTACAATGTGTGTCTCTATGCAGGTACATATTGTAGTCTCTATGCAGGTACAATATGCATAACATATTGTTATGTCCCTGGGGAGATACCAAATACCCTCTCTTCTCTTTCCACAAACATATAATCACACACACACACACACAGAGCAAAATTTGAGAAAGACAAGGAATTCAAGTGACCAGAAATGAAGGATCAATGTAAGAAAACCTTGTGCTAAAATTCTGAGAACGTAGATTATGCAGTTATGTTTTCCTGAGTCATTTAGTTAGAGAAATGTCAAGCAAACTGTTATGCAAAATTATTTATGCAATATCTAGAATTTACAAATGAAACACTTCGCTTTTTTTCAGTTTGATATTTTCTTTTTAAATTTAACCGGTCTGTAGAGAAATGAAGACCCATTTGTGCCCCTCCCTGATTTCCATTTCTCTTCGTCCATCTCCAGAGGTCTCCACCCCAGGATTTTGAAATTGGTCTGTATTCTTCTCATATTTTATGCTTTTATTACTCAGGTATTGATCTACAATAGTTTACAGAACTGTGTTATTTAACTGGCTTCATGCTACTTTTTAAAAAGCTTTCTAAAAAGATCAGCCTTCACAAAATATATCAAACATAACAAGTACAGAAAATAATATAACAAATATTTCCATAACCCAGATCTGATGCATGTGAATGCTTTATTTTATTTTCTTCACATATTTTCTTTTCTTTAGAGAAAGAAACCATTTCAAATTTTGCTAATAGATCTCTCCTTTCTCCATCCTACTCCCAGTATAATCCCATTCCTCTTCTTCACTCCCAGAGATAGTTGCTCCTAGATCCGGCCATTCTTCTCTAGATTTTCTGCTTGCTATTTGTAAAAGTTGCCCTAAAAGATGTAATATTGCATTGTGTTATTTTAAAGATTTATATACCTGGTATTTATGTGTGTGTTTGTGTGTGTATGTATATATATTTGCTACTTGATTTTTTGCTTATATTAATTTTTCAGAATTGTCCATGTTGATATATGATAATTTATTCATCTTATCTGCTACTTACATATATCATTTATTTATCTTTTCTTCCTTTAAAGGAGATTTAAGTATTTTTCTTTCTTTCTTTTTTTTTTTATGAACAATACATGAACAGTCTCACAAAATGTTTCCTGGTGCATTTCTGTCAACATTTCCTTAGGGCATAAATATACCAAAAAGTGGAATTGCAAATCAATGAGTGAGTGCCTTTTCAAGTTATTTGATTTTGCCAAATTGTCCTTCAGAGTGACTCAGCACTTTATATTTCTGCCATCAGTCTATGAGATTTGTTTTCTCCATGCTCTTGCTAAACCTAGTATTGTCAGATTTTTTAAAATGCAGATTCTTGATGTTGTGAAATAGTATCTGTATTAGCTAGGGTTCTCTAGAGAAACAGAATCAGCAGGAAATATCCGTAGATATAAAATTTATAAAAGTGTCTCATATACCTGTGGGAACACAGAGTCCAAAATCTGTAGGGCAGGCTGTGAAGCTGATGACTTCGATGAAAGGTCTGGATGAACTCCACAGGAGAGGCTGAAGCAGGAAGGAAGAGACTGTCTCTTCTGAATCCGCCTTAAAAGCCTTCCAGTGATTAGATTAAACGTCACTCACTGCAGAAAACACTCCCCTTGGCTGATTACAAATGCAATCAGCTGTGGATGCGGCTGATGTGATCCTGATTTACTTCTATGAAATGTCCTCATAGCAACAGAGAGGCCAGCACTTGCCCAACCAGACAAACAGGTACCACCACCTGGCCAAGTTGATACATGAACCGGACCATCACAGCATCACATTGTCTTAATGGTATCATGTTGCTTTAATTTGCATTTCTCTGATTACTAGTGAGAAGTAGCTTACCCGTGTTTAATAGCCATTGAGATTTCCATCCTGTTTTATGAACTATCTTTCAAATTTATGCCAATTTTTCCATAATATTATTCTTCTCTTAGTGATTTGATAGAATTCATAAACCTTTGTTGGTTGTATGCTTGGCGAATACATTTTCTTAATCTTAGCCCATCTTTTAACTTTTCTTATGGTGTCTTTTAAATCTCAGAAGCTTTACTGTCAGCCTTTATACATTTGTTAATCTTTTCTCAGTTCTTTGCTGAGTGGTCCATGAATAGAAAACTTTTATTTTATTGAAATTATCATTATTAATCTTTCAGTATTGAATAATAGTTTGACAGAGTATAGAGTTCTGGGTTAGACTGATTTCTGCCCTCAAAATTTTGAAGACCTCCTTCCACTTCTTCCTCTCCCTCTTCTCCTATCCCTTTCCCTTCTCCATCTCTTTCAGTGTGTTGATGATGTCATTGACATTCCTCATATGGAATCCATATTTTTTTCTTGCAAGTGTCTGGGTATGGATTTATTATTCATCCTATTCAAAATTCAGTGTTCTCTCTCAAACTGAGGAATCGCATCTTTCATTCATTAGGGTTGTTTTCATCTATTACCTTTTCGATAATTCTTTCTATTCTCTTTCCCGGGAAATTGTATAACTACATGTTGGACCTTCTAATTCTGTAGTCCATAAGTTAAATATTTCATTTATAACTACCTTCTGTTTTTCATGCTGTGATACTTTCTAGGAAATAACCTCAGGTTTTTCTCACAGTTTGCCCATTCTCAAGATTTCATACTAGAATATATGTTTAATCCTCTTTTTCACTTATATATTTATGGCTTTTGTTTTATGGACACTTATATAAATATATATCTTATATATAATTACATATACACATATGATGTATATAATTATAAATGAATATCTGTATTTCTTTTTTCTCTATTTCTAGCTATTTTTATATCTTTGAATTAATCCTCTAATTCCAACCAAACAGCACAGGTTAGAATCTAGTTTCCCCTTTTCTGTGTTTGTAGATCCATTCACAACAGCGAGAAATCTGGATTCTATTACCTTCATTGTATTTACACGTTTACTCTAATCTAGAATATACAGAAAGTAATTTCAGGATTGCTAACCCATCCCACTGTAAAAAACAAACCTACTAACTAAAGTTCAATATTTATTTACAATTTTAAGGTACAATTACATACTTTGAAATGAACAAATCCTCAGTGTACAGTTTGAGTTCTTTATACTTTCCAGTGCTTTGAATACACCCCTGAAAACCACCTACTTTTTAAGATATAGAACATTTCTATTTTCCCAGAAAGTTCCCTTGTGCTCCTTTCTGGTAAATCCCCCCTTCTCTGCTCCCAACTGGAGGCAACCACTGTTGTGATTTTTCACCATAGATTGGTTTTGCCTGTCCTAGAATTTCATATAAATGAAATCACTCAGTGTGCTCTCTTTTGTGTACCATGTCTTTCACTCAGCATGGAGTGAGATTCATTTATGTTGTGTGTATCAGTGGTTAATTCAATTTTATTGCTGAATACTATTTTATTGTATCTTTGGTTTCTTATACATTTTCCTGTTGATTGACATTTGGCTTGTTTCCAGTTTTCATCTGTTATGAATAAGTTGCTCTGGACAGTTTTGTACAAATCTGGTTGAAGGAATCTATTTTTTTTATTTCTATTGAGAAAATACCTAGGATAAGAATTGTGGGGTAAAAGAGTGGTTTATAATTAACTTAAAAAATAAACTGTAAAAAATATAAATTGTTTTCCAAAAACACTATATTATTTTACTTTCCCATTAATATTAAAAAAAGGTATGCTCCACATTCTCAACAATATTTGATTTTTAACAGATATTATAATTTTAGCATTTCTAGTGGGTGTGAAGTGGTATCTCACTGTAGTTTTAATTGCATTTCCCTGAAGGCTGATGATGCTGAGAATTTTTCAGATGCTTATTGGCCATTTGCATAACTTCCTTTGCAAAGTATACCTGTCTTTTGTTCACTTTCTTATTAAGTTGTTTTCTTTTTATTGTTGAGTTGTGAGAATTATTTATATATTCTTGATAATAGTCCACTGTCAGGCATGTGTTTTGCAAATATTTCTTCTTAGTTTGAGACTTTCTTATTCATTTTCTCAAATGAGCTTTGATGTGATAAGATTTTATTAATTTTGATGAAATCTAATTTATCGTTTTTTCTTTTATGGCTATTAATTTATGTGTCTAGTCCAAGAAAACTATCTGCCCTCAGATCATGAAGGTATTCTCTGTTTTTTTCTTAAAGACTTAGAAACAAAAACTTTGTAGTTTTAAATTTTATATTACATTGAAATTAAATTTTGTATATCGTATAAAGGGCTGAGATTCATGCCTATAACCATAAGAATATCCAGTTTGTTGAAAAGACATTGCTTCCTTTATTCAGTTCTTTGACATATTTGTTGAAAATAGAATAACCATGTAAATGTGGGTGTCCTTCTCTATTCCCTCTTCTGTTTCATTAATCTATGTGTTTATCTAATGTCATTGCCACACTGCCATGGTAAATGTAGCCATATAATAAGACTTGGAGTCTGGTATTGCAATGTCTTCAGATTTGTTCTAATTATCAAGATTACTCTGACAATCCTAGAATGTCCATATAATATCCTTTTAAATTTCTATTTTTTAAAATACCTGAGAAAAATTGTGATTTAGATGGTTTAATATATGGATCAAGTTGAGTAGAATTGATGTCTTAATAATATTAAGACTTTGATACAAGGACATGCTGTATCTCTTCATTTATTTAGGTCTTAAATTTTCTCAGCACCTACCATAGTCATTTGTGTAGAGGTTTTTTTTTTTTAACATATTTTGCTCAATTTATTAGTAAGTTATGCTATTTTGAATGAAAATTTTAAATTTTATTTTCCAGTATAAATAAATAAAATTGATTATTATGTATGAACCTTGTATCCTGAGACTATTAATTCTAAATGTGTATGTATCTGTTTATTTTTTGGTAGATCTCTGAACATTTTCTAATTCGACAGTCATGTTGTCTGAGAAGAGACAATGTTTCTTCTTTCTTTCTAATCTTTATGTTTTTATTTATTTTTCTTGCCTTATTTACTTGCCTAGGACCATCCTTGCCTTGTTTCCAGTGTTAGGAGGAAATTATTAAGTGTTTCACAAAATTAGTATTGTTTTGTTTTGTTAAAGCGGCTGCAATACAATATACCAGAAATGGGTTGGCTTTTATAAAGGGGATTTATTAAGTTACAAGTTGCAATTCTAAGGCCTTGAAAATGTCCAAATTAAGACACCAGCAAGAGGATACCTTCTTGGAGGGAACGCAGCATCCGTTTCCTCTGTTCCATGGGAAGGCACATGGTGAAGTCTGCTGGCCCTCCTGGGTTCATTTCAAAATGGCGCTCTCAGCTCCTGTGGGTCCTTCTCCTGGAGGTTTATCCTTCTGCATCTCCAAACATCTGTTTAGGCATCTGCTGTCTGTATTGACTCGAACTCTTTCTCTCTTTGTGAGCTCCTTTAAGGACTTCAGTAAGCTAATTAAGACCTACTTTGAATGGGAGGGTCCAAAGCTCCATGGAAATAATCTAATCAAAATGCCACAGCCACAATTTGGTGGGTCACATCTCCATGAAAACAAACTAATCAGAAGATCTCACTCTATAACAGGACTGCCCCCACAAGATTGGATTAGGATCAAAGGAACACGACTTTTCTGGAGTACTTGACAGTTTCAAACCAGCACAAGTTATGATGTCAGTCATAGTTTTTGTAAAATACATTTATCAGATCAGAGAAATTCCCTTCTATTCCTATTTTTCTGAGATTTTTTTGACATGTAAAAATGGTACATTTTGTCAGATGCATTTTCCACATCTATGGATAAACATTGCACTATTGGGGAAAACTTCACTTGGTCATTGTAATAATTATTTTATATGACTGGATTAAATCTGCTGGTTTTTAAGGGGTTTTTAAATTTATGCTAATAAGGAATATTTGTCAATCTGTTTTTCCCTTTAACATTTTTGTCAAATTTTAGTATCAGGGTTTTTTGGCCTCATAAAACAAGTTGAGAAATGTTCTTTGCTCTCTGTTTGCCAAAAAATGTTTCTATAATCTGAATATGATTTTGTCTTTAAGTGTTTGGTAAAATCCAATAGTGAAACCATCTGGACCTGGAAGTTTCTTTTGAGAAGGTTACTATTATTTATTTTCCCTTTTACTACTAATTACATATACTACCATTTAATATATGGTAAATAATATATATTCAGATACTCAATTTTTATTTGGGTCAGGTTTTGGTAAGTTTTATTTTTCTAAGAATTTATTCATTCTATCTAAATTGTCCAGAATCTTTTATTATCTTTTTAAAGTCTATATGATGTCTATGATACCCTCACATTCTTGGTACTGGTAATTTTTTTTCTTTCCTCTTTTTTGTTATCATTTTTGCTAAGGATTTATTGATTTCACTAATATTTTTTAATAAAAGGACTTTTGTCTTTATTACTTTCATTTGAACTCTGTTTTCTACTTCATTATACTTCCTTCTGTTGTTTCTAAAGAGAAGTCAGTTGTAATTTGTATTGTTGTTTCATAGATATAATTTGTCATTTTTCCTTGATGGCTTATTAGTTTTCCCAATTTTCTTTTTTATCTGTTGGACCATGATGTGCATAGATATAGTTTCCTTTGTGTTTATCCTTATTGGTATTTGCTTAACGACTGGAATTTTTGGCTTGAGGTCTTTCACTAATTTGGGAATATTCTGGCATTTATTTGCTTAAGTACCTTTTATTTCACATTCTTCAATATTTCTCCTCATAGGACTGCAGATTCATAAATATATATATCAATCACATATTATGAATACATGTATAGATCATTTGATATTGTTCCACTGGTCATTTAGGCTCTCTTACTTTGTATTCAGTGATTGATTTTCTATTCTCAAATTGCTTATATTCTATTGATCCATATTCATATTAATTGATATTTGCATAGACTATTTACTTAATCCATAATTTTCCCATATTTCAGATTTTGTACTTTAGACTGCAGAGTTTCTGCTAGCGTCTTTATCATAATTACAATTTCTCTGCTGACCTCTCCATCTGTTCTAGTTTGCTAGTTGCTGGAATGCAGTATACCAGAAACAGAATGGCATTTAAAAGGGGGAATTTAATAAGTTGCAAGTTTACAGTTCTAAGGCTGAGAAAATGTCCCAATTAAAGCAAGTCTATAGAAATGTCCAATCAAAGGCATCCAAGGAAAGATACCTTGGTTCAATAAGGCGGTTAAGTTCAGGGTTTCTCTCTCAAGTGCAAGAGCACATGGTGAACACAGTCAGAGTTTCTCTCTCATCTGGAAGGGCACATGGTGAACACAGCATCATCTGCTAGCTTCTTCTCCTGGCTTCTTCTTCATGAAACTCCCTGGGAGGCATTTTCCTTCTTCATCTCCAAAGGTCACTGGCTGGTGGACTCTACTTCTCGTGGCTATGTCATTCTGCTTTGCTTTCTCTGAATCTGTCATTCTCCAAAATGTTTCCTCTTTATAGGACTCCAGAAACTAATCAAGACCCATCCTAATGGGTGGAGACATGTCAACACCTAATCCAGTTTAACAACCACTCTTGATTAAATCACATCTTCAGGGAGATGATCTGATTATAGTTTCAAGCATACAGTATTGAATAGGGATTATTCTGCCTTTACAAAATGGGATTAGGATTAAAACATGGCTTTTCTAGGGGACATTCATCTTTTCAAACCAGCACACCATCTATTCATTTATAATGTCTATATTTTCCTTTAAGTCTTCAAAAATATTTGCACTAGCTATTTTAATCCTCAGTATATCTCATACAATTACCACCATCTGGGTGGTAATTGTATTTAAGCATGGTAAATCCAAAATTTTATTCCACATTTTCCATTTTTGTTTGTTTTATTTTAATGGAGATTTCCTTCATAGGCAAAAA
>PVIY010011847.1:0-63969 GCA_004026745.1 Myrmecophaga tridactyla
GACATCTGGTCTGGAATATGAAGTACTATAAACGCTGCGTGAGTAAGTCTGGACTTTATTCCATAATCGGTGGGAGCCACCTACAGTTTCCAGGCAAGAGAGTGACACCAAGGGACCTGCTTTAGGGGCACTTGCCTTTATGAGTAATGGATTTTAGGGTGAAATACAAGCACCAATCAACAGGAAATTCAATATTGTGGTTCTGCTCACAAAATGGGGTTCTCTCAAATTCCTGCCTTAAAAATAAAAACAGTGGGCTGGATTCCAGGAATGAGAGAGAGAGAGTCAAAGGGCAAGGCTGGGAGGGTTCCCATGCCAGCTTCCCAATGCTAGAAGCTTCCAGTTTGCCATCAGCTTTGCACCTCCCCTTTGCTGCATTTGAATAAAACATTAAACCGAGCTGGAAAGTGTGATCTCCATGGAGGCTGGAAACTTTGGAGCATTAGCTGACAAACAGGCCTGCTGCTGTGTAAACTCCCAGGGCAAATGCAGAGTGTGAACTAATCTTGCCACCATCACAAGTTCTCTGAGCTGAGGCTAATGTATGATAATCTAAATCGGGCTGGGCAGATGCCTGCCTGCGAAATCTGATTAGGATTTGCTTGATGATTCCCTTTCATCTCCCAAGAGACCCGAGGACAGAGCAGACCAGACCTGGCCATGAAGTCAACATGCCTCGGCATCCCAGGGCCCAAAGGCATGTACCCACTGAGCCTCTGTTGGGGGCCAAAAGGGTCAAGAGGCCAAAAACCTGCAGATAATTTTGTATCAGAACACACCCCCAGCTGGATCAATGCAGAGCTAAAGAGTTGAGCCTCTCTCTACATCCAGACCACATGTAAAGCCCAGGCTCAACCACACCACCTCTTTGCTTATCCATTTGGTATCATCATTTCTAGCATAGCGTTTACAATGCTCGGTGGGATGCACCACTCCCGACCTCACCATCTGTGACTCCCCACCTAAAACTTGATGTCTCGGTAATGAGCGAGCTGCCTGCAGGGTGCCTCACAAGCCACACACAGCCCCGTGCCTGGGCTCCTGCAGAGCCTTCCTCTGGGAGGCCCCTCGTCTCTTGGCTGTTTCCATTCCTGGGGAGCTTTCCCGGGCCCGTGTCTCCGCTCTCGGTTATTCCACACATGTAGGAGAGTGATCTCTCTCTCTTCCCAGCATTACCACAAGTCCCACTTCACCATAAGGGGGCCAGTGAGGTGACAAGCTGGAGCCGCTCACACAGGTGGCACTCACTCCACATCCCACATCCCTTCTCACAAACATCTCCCTCCTTGCACTTAACCTCTGGGTCAATATTTCTGCTTCTGGGTCCATCTTTCCCACTAGACTGAGAGCTCCTGGAGGGCAGAGATGGCCTGACCGTCGGCTGCTCTGCACAGGCCTGGCCTGCTGCAGGGGCTCAGCCGAGAGCCCTGGAGCATGGAGGCTCTCTACATGAATGTTCCCTCCAAGCCGGAGGACTCTGTTCGGATCTCCCCTAGTCTCTACCGGGAAAGAGCAAGTCACCCAGGCTTAACCACGCAATATTCTATTGTGCAAAACTATTTCCTTTCGAACATTCACTAATCCCACGAACCCATATAGAGTCCTCACCACGCAGCAGAGACTAAGGCTAAAAAGATGAATAAGACCCAGCACCTGCCCTCAGGAGGCACCACAGGGAGAGCGAGCAGGGACGGGGGTCCACCACTGGCGTCCAGCAGCCCGCCTGGGTCTCAGTGGAGGAGGAACAGCCAACGCCAAGGAGAAGGAAGGTCAGGAAGCAAGGGCATGAAGGCAGCCTGCCCTGCAAACCGCTGTTCACAGACTACGTAGCTGGATCGGGGTTCTCATACCCAATTTCACAACAGAATGTGGATTCCTAGATCCTGTCTCCTGAAATCAGAATCTAGGTGTGAGGCCGAAGATTCAGTACTGCTGTTCCCCAGGTGACAAGTGCAGCCGGTCTGGCACCGGCCTGGGGATGTGTGATCTGGAGACCCTGCTCTCTGCCATAGCCGGGGCGGCCTGTGCGAGTCCAGCCTATGGCCGCTGCTGGCTGTGTGTAACCTTGGGCAAGTCACCGAGCCTCTTGGAAAAGCTCATCCGCATCAGCAGGTAGGAAGGGACAGGACCTGAGAACCAAACTGTCTGAATCAAATTCTTGGCTCCACTATTTCCCAGCTGGGTGACTCTGGACAAGTCCTTCACCCCTTCTCTCTGCTTTAGCATTCCTGACAACATGGAACCATAAATATTATCTGCCTCATAGGATTATCTGAGGAATAGATGAGATAATCCACACAACACACTTAGCGCAGTGGCTGACATCTACTACTGCTGGTATTATAGCACCGTCCGCATTCCCATCTGCTGGCAGTGTGGCCTTGGGATTTAGTCCAATGACCACTAGTGGAAGGGTTTCCCGGGATAGGAATAAACTTCAGTGAAATTTTAAAAATAGTTTTGTTTTCTTTCATTACTATGTAAAGTGGGCATTCTCCCATGAGGGTTTGCGCTTTAGCTTTCTCCCCAAGGCACACAGCTGTGTTTAGGAGACTAGCAAAATAAGCTCATAAGTAGATATGATTCAGATAATCAGAGTCAAAAGAAGCCAGGGAGGCAGGCACGAGCTCAGGCGCCTGAGCTGGTGTCCTCGGCTGATCCTGGAGCCCAGCAACAGAAAGCCCCTTCTCCCCCCACCCCACAACTGGGTCCTGACCCATAGGCTGCCCCCACCCCTCGCTGCCTCAGAAGCGGCCCTGGGTGCTGGCTTCCCCTGGCCCACACTCCTCTCGGCGTGGGGAAAAGGAAAGCGCTCCCCCTCCTCCGAGCTGTGGGGAACAGGGGTTCACACTAGAGCCCTGCGGGGTTTCGAGTGAAATCAACACCCCCTCACGGGAGCCTCTGGCCCTTCGCAGCCCAGGGCGGGCACCGGAGGCAGTGCACAGGGGGGTGGGTGCACCCCGGCCCTTCTCCTCCCCCCAAGCCCCGCCCCCCTGCCGTAGGGCTCACCTTATCATTCCTGGAAGAATCCAACCTCCTTCCTGCTTGGGGCCTCGGGACGGCTGACCCGGGAGCCCCAACTCTACAGGAGCCTCTGGGCCGGCTCCCCCACGGCCCATTTCCACACCTCCCACTCGAGACGCCTCCCCGCCACCTGCCCCGCTCTTCCCTAACACTGCACTCCGCGGATCCCTTCACATTGGTGGTTATCTCATTCATTCGCTCATTCATTCATTCATCTACTCACTCATTCATCTACTTCCTCATGATTTCCTCTGTTTCTGCCTGTCTCCACCACCTTGCCTCTAGCACCCAGCTCAGTGGATGGCACGGAGTGAATGAGTGAAGGGACAAAAAAAAAGGGAGGGGGTAGGGGTGGAATTGGGGCAGAAAGAGGAGGAAACGGAAAGGTTCCGTGGAAGAAGAGAGGAGAAGAAACAGAGAGTGAGAAAGAGGAGGAGCCACTGTTCTTAGTGTCAGGGACATGTTCATTTCCTGTCCTTTCTGCCTCAGAGGCCTCAGGAGGCCCAGTGCAGGTTCCACCTCCATCCACTGCAAATCCTACAGTAGCGAGGCCGCCGGCTCCAGAGCCCTGGGCAGCAGGCGACAGCCAAGGGTGTCCCGTCCCCACCGCCCCGGGGGGCCCCTGTGAGCCCCGAGCCCACGCAGGACCCCGCAGCTCCTCAGGCAGAAGGCCCAGGCTCCAGCACTGAAAGAGTCGCAGCAATTATTTTAATTTGTTGAGCTGCTCTTTTTAATTCAGAAAATAGAAGCAGACAAATTAGCTACACTCGTATGACGAGTACCTGACAGCTAGGTAGCAATCGCTTTCCAATCCACAGTCCTCTGAGTCGCCTGAGACGGAACGAAATATAGAAATAAAGAAAATGTTCAGGGAGGAAGCTGGTGAGCGTGGCAGGGTCGGGTTGGGTTTAGGGGATGGTCTATGACTGTGCCAGGGTGCCCAGGGGAGGCCGTCTCACCGGGGGGTAGAAAGTAGACGTGAGTCAGACAGGCATCTGAGGAGGCCTCAGCGGGCCTGTAGAGAAATACTGCGCCGGGAAGATGCAAGCTGTGTCTGTGCTAGATAAAGCCTTTCAAATTGCACGCCGATAACTGAAAACAAAATGAGAGTGCGCTGCGAGTAAGGCACTAACAAACCCAGTGCTCCAGCCTGGTAAGTCCTGAGAAACGGAGCCTTCCAAAGGGACAGAAGTGGGGATGGCAAGGTTCAGAAGCAAACTCCCTTTGAGGCCAAATCTACCTACACTGTAAAAAAGAGGTGATTATCGAGGATCTGAAAAAAAATCCCTGTCCCCACAGGCCCAAGGCCTCCCCAAATCCAGATTTGCATTTGGGGCAGCTGAACAGGCTCAAATTACCCAACCTTTAAAAACACAACTCTTGGTCCCATTTCCCCTTCACCTCCCCTCCTCTCTCACTTACCTTTCACAACTAATCGTCTTGAACAAACTTGTGGAGAACTAATGTTGATGATCATACAGAGGCTGATAAGTCAGGCAGAAAATTTTCATCTGGCACCTCCCCCAGGCATCTCTTGGTGGAATCACTTCAATAGCTGGACAGCTAGAAGACGGCCATAGCTGCTTTTACCAGCTCTCCAGTTTGGACCATGCCTGTTGTCACCAGCACTGCCCGGGAAGGCCTCAGTTCCACTCCGGGAATGTGTGTTTGAAGCCTGGGCTGAACTGGACTCGCTGATTTCAGTGACACTCCTCCAGCCCCATGAGACAGTGGGAACAGGACAGAAGGTGGAGGGGAGGGGGTGGGGGTGGGCAACAGTTATCGTAAACCTTGGACAAATAAAATCACTGTGGAGTGTCATTTCTTGGGTCAGGCTTGGACCAGGGCAGTATCTGACACACAGGGAGCCAACAAAATCTCTAGCGTGTGAGCCAAGTGTTCTCTGCATTGCTGTCCATTATCTCAGAATCCTCAAGTGTCCAGCCCGGGAAGTGGCGAGGCAGTGAACTAAGACCTCGTCACCCTCTGGTTAATCTTATCCCCTCCACTGCCTCACCCCTGCTTTGCCTTCCTTCCCTATTGCTTCACTCCACGTCCCGGCCACTAAACTGAAGGCCTTGGAGTCCTCATCTGGCTCTGGGTACCCTTCAGACCCTAACCATGTCTCCCTTCCCGAATCTGTCTTTTCCTGTGGTTTCTATGACACTGTCTATCCCAGTTAACTTCCATCCTTTCTGGTAGCTCTGTCATGGTTAGGGACATGTGTCAACTTGGCCAAGCTGTGGTACCTGTTTATCTGATTGGGCAAGTAAGTGCTGGCCTGTCTGTTGCAATGAGGACATTTCATAGGATTAGGTCATGATCACGTCAGCTGCATCCACAGCTGATTCCATTTGTAATCAGCCAAAGGGGAGTGTCTTCTACAATTAGTGATGCTAAATCTAATCACGGGAAGCCTTTTAAGGAGGACTCAGAGGAGACAGGTCCCATTCCTGCTTCGGCTGGTGAGCCTCTCCTGTGGAGTTCGTCCAGACCATCCATCAGAGTCGTCGACTTCGCGGCCTGCCCTGTGGATTTTGGACTCTGCATACCTGTAGTCGCGTGAGACATTTTTATGAATTTTATATTTGCAAGTGTTCCCTGTTGATTCTGTTTCTCTAGAGAACCCTAACTAATACAAGCTCCTTCCTCTCTTTATCCTTTACATGTTGCTGTTCCTTGGAGTCCTGTCCTAGATTCTCTTCTCTTCCTCAATCAACTCTTCCCCCAAAAGTACAGCAACTCTCCACCCCACCCCAAGGCTTTAAATACCCACTTTATGCGATTAACTCCCAAACATTTCTCCAGGGAGTTATGCTCCATCTGGGAGGGGCATACTGAGGTCTTCCCCCAACAAATCTATGCTGGCTTGTTTCTTTAAGTAAATGGTATGAAGCAGATGGGGCTTTTTAAAGCTGTAAGTAGATACGCAGACATATTTTTAAATACACATCAGTTACAAAGAAGAAATGATCACTCTGATGGCTGCATTGCAATGGACTGGATGGGCAGCAAGACTGGAAGTAGGCGGACTAATAGGAGGCTACTGCAATAGTCCTAACTAGATGGGCCACGGTGGCTCAGTAGGCAGAGTGCTTGCCTGCCGTGCCAGAGGACCCGGGTTCAATTCCCAGTACCTGCCCATGAAAAAAAAAAAAAAAATAGTCCTGACTAGAGATGGTTCAGAGTGGCAGCAGCAGAGATGATGAGAAGTGGACAGACCTAGTATATGTTTTGGCAGTGACCCACCAAGGTTTGGGTATTGATGGGATATTTAAGGAGAGGAGGAGTTGACTGATGGGGAGAGGCAATTTAATGTGCAGTTTCCTGGCAGGAGTAATGGGTGTAGAGGCACTGGAGTAGGCAGAAAGCAGTGGAGGAGAAACATCCAGCCACCCCCAGAACGATGCAGAACCAACCACCCACAGCACCATTCTCTAGCAAATGAAGTAAGACACAGACATCCTTCAGACGTATAATGGGTCTTCACCAGAATACCCTGAACTTCTTTTAGAAGCCATGCCTAGCACCTGCCTTTGATGAAACAACCCAATTAAGCAAGGGATGGCAAGTACAGAGCTGAAGCCCCAAGCAGTGATGCAGCCTATGCTCAATTCTGCCATCAAACCTTTGGGTGCAACCAGCAGAGAAAAAAGGAGGTCGAGATGGTGTCCATGAATATTCGATAGTGCAAAATAGCTCTGGGGGTACAAATGACTATGAAATATGAACAATTCTTGGCTGCTCCTGAGATGTTACATTAGCGGTAATGACACGAGGGCTATAGATACAGGGTGGTGGTAATTTATTTCCCCTTTAAGGATATGGTGGAAAGGCAGATTTAATGGTGTGGAAATTAGAATGGGTAAGGGATGGCATTGCAATCACAGAGATAACCTATCGGGCAAAACCAGCCCCAATGTGACCCTCGGTCTGCTCTCCTCCACCATGGGCACCTCTATGGTGGAGGAGCCCCACTCTGAACCCCACTCCCCCCATCCCCGCACAAACACAGCTCTCTGCTCCCAACAAACATGCTTACCCCACTCTGTTGGGCCAAATGGGAAGTATTTAATTGTTCATTTAATTCACTGGCTGTTTAGGGTCTTGGTTCTCAACATATTTGGCTTGCTGATATACCCACTTCAAACTGAATGTCCCTACAAGATACAGATGGAGTCTGGGCCAGTCATTCAGTACAACATCACCCAGGGATGCAACAACAACTCCCCCACACACACTCTGTAGAATCAATAACCCATTTCTCATCACTGAAGGGAGAAGCAATGTAGAGGCCTCGATCATCCACATCTGATAAGGAAGGACTCAGCATCAACTGTGCCAAGCATGATGCCCCAGCTCTCGAGGCACTCATGGTCCAGGGAGGCAGACAAGTGGGCGGGCAGCCAAGAGCTGTGTGAGAAGGGCTGCAGCACAGAGGGGGTGCACACGGATGTGTAAGAGCTCACAGAGGGTCAAATCCACTTCACAGCTGGAAGGCTTCTCAAGGGAAGCCGAGACATGAAGGACAAGGGGCTTTAGAGGGAAGAAAGGAGGGGAAGAATGCTTCTGGCAGAGGGAATAGCCTGTGCAAGGCGGGGGGAGTAAGAGATCATATGTCCTGCTGCTGGAACTGTGGCAATTTAGTTTAGAGAGTACCAGATGGAGAGGCAGAGAGCCAAGGTTGGGGCCAACAAGTAGGGGCACCAGTCTTCATTTTCTCCAGACTCAGCCCATGCCAGCTTATGCTGGGCTGACAGCCATGCCCTGCAGAAGCTCACACAGCAGAACCAAGTCTGCCTCCTGTCCTTCCTTCTGGCTCTTGTCTTTCTTCCCACTGCCTCCACTACCCCCAGGACACCCGCTCCCTATAAGGCCAACTGGATTTCAGCAGCTTCACCCCATTGCTCATCCCTCTATCACAGAAACCTTGTTGACCACTATGCACCCTGGCTCCATAGGAAAACCAGGACTCAGCAGAACCCCATCTGAGCCCTCTGCAAGCCTTCTCGTGGGCGAGCAGCTACACTCCCCGTTTCTAGACTCCCTGTGATAAAGGATGCTACCAACATGTACAGTACCACATGGCACCCCCGTCCTGCCGGTCAGGGTCGACAGGTTTAGCCACAATGAAAACAAAATGCTAAGAGCAGCCACACTTGCCCCAATGGGATTCTGACCCCCTCCCTACCCAAGCCATGAATTAGGAAGACAGAATGGCCAGGCAGAGTCTGCGATTAAATTCACCACGCAGCAAAGGGGTCATCCAGCACATCTTTTGTTTTCTTCTCACTCTAACAATGTGAAATGACCCTCTTTAAAAACCTTAATAAATAGGCTCATTCAGCCTCTCCTTTTAATTCCCTTCCATGGAAAGTACACCCATCACCTGTGCACAGGTTTCCGCTACCCCTCTTCCAAGTTAACCATCCAGCTTTCCAACTTCAATGATTCTCTTCCCATTTGATGGTTGTAGATGCCAGGAAAGTCTCTCACACAGGTACTCTGCCAACTTGCCTTCATGTAGATGATGGGCAATTTGCCTGAATCTCACAAACATTTTAAAGGTAACTTTGCACGGCTGGGGTTATGCCTAATGTTAATTTTTTTAAGCTATTTTATCAAGCATACAAGCAGCTATGGAATCAGTTCTGAGACCCAGCGCCAACAGCACCATCACCCCACCCGGCAGCAGGAGGAGGAGGAGGCGGCAGCAGTGGATGAAGGACAGGACCCCTGCGTGATGGCTGCCCTTTTGGCCCCAAGCCCCTGGCTGGACCTGAGCCAGCAGGGATGCAGGAGTGGGGCATGGCCTACAGTTCCAGACGTGTGAACTTTACGTCCAAGGCAAGGGGCTCAGCTCAGCCTGGTATGCTGTCCCCTGTGGTCAGAAGTGGGAAGGGAATCATGGGTTCAGGATTCTTGGTAGCATCACAGACAACATCCCTCCAGGGAGGGCTGGTGGAGGTTTCCCCGAGCCAGGGATGCTGATGTCAGCACTCTGGGTATCAGTAAATATGCAGAATTGTGCGGCCTCCTGTGACCTCACAAGTCTCTCAGAGAGGTAATCACAGAAGAAACTGAGCATGCCACAAAGCCTGTCCCCCAGAATAAGGGAGATGCCACCCAGCCCTGTGGAGGTTGAAGACAAGGAGGAAAAGGAATTACTGTTTCAGGCAACCCAAGAACCCCTGACTCAAAGAAAGTAACATCTACCATATGGGCAGCACAAGGCTGAGTGCTCTGGAGGATCTTAAGAGTTAGGAAACTCAGAAACTGTCCCTTACTACCCATTATCTCATGCGCCATCACCCCAGTCCTCCCTCGCCATTCCCACCTGGAGTCCAGCTACCTGTCAACACCTCCAGCACCATCCCCCTGGAAGATCAACCTGGATCAACAGCAAGTCTGTTAATGAGCCCTCCACAAGCACCCAGGACCTCTCAGTGGGCCCTTCGGGGGCTCTCCACCTGCACAGTCTACCTCTGGCTGGTCCCCCGCCTCGTCCCTTTCCTCTCTGTGCTCTGGCCTCCTTTCAAACTCTCTAACTTACTCCACTGCCTCCCATCAGAGGGCCTTTAAGGATGCTGTTTGCTCTGGCTGCAAGGCTTTTCCTTCTCTGCTTTATGTACTTAGCTCCTTTGAGTGTCAGCTCAAATGCCACTTCCACTGGGAAGCCTTCCCTGACCACCTCTGACTATGCCAAATCACCCCTTCTGTAAACTTCTGGAGCACTATGGTATCTCCATCTGGCACTGATCACCATTTCAAATTTATATTTATTCATGTGATCATTTGATTAACATGTCTCTCCCTGAAACTGTAGGCTGCAGGAGGCCAGGAACTGTACCAGCTTGTGCCCATCATTCTGTGCCCCAAACAGGGTCCAGCACATGATGTGGGCTGAGTGAACAGTCACTGAGTGAAAGGATCCACGCGATGAAGGATGACCAGAGAAGAATGTACTGAGCAGGATACCCACGGAAGGAATGTCTTTTAAATCTCAGCACGACGGGCTCCTGTGTGTTTTTGAACCACTGTGGGAGGCTCCTTTATTCTGTGAAGCTTCCAGAACCCACTTAGGAGTGAATGACTCTCTCCGGTACCTCAACCAAAGAGCAGTCTGGACCTGATGTGCAGGAGTGCCAGGGCCCCTGGCATCACAGTGAGGGACGAAGCTGAGGGACTAAGCTGATGTCCACTTGAGTTTGCTCCACCAAAAGGTTGTGGCTCAGAAAACATTGAAAGGCCACGAGATTCTGAGAGCTGACAAGGTAGAAGGGTGCGGCTCTGCTGTGCGCTGGCTGTGTGATATGGACAAGTCACTGTGCCCCTCTCTGGGTCGATTTTCTCACATATAAAATCAGAGTAAAATAACACCAGCCTTCCCAGCCTGCTTGGGGATTAAGTAAGACAATGCGTGTGGCGTGCCTGGCCCAGAGCAAATACTCAAATTCCAGTTTCTATGGAAGAGAAAACTACTCAAGGACGTCTCGACAAAAACAGACAGGTTTAAAAATCTAATTTGGAAACACACTGTATTTCTGTATTTCTTTGAAAATGCTTCAAAGTTCCCTTTTATCTGATTATCATGCTAATGCGTTTTTCATTGAGGAGCAATATGGATTAGGAGATAAGAACCCATTAAATGGGTTCAAATCTCAGCTCAGCTCAGCTTCCTAACAGCCGTTTGACCTTTGCAAGTTACTTAACTTTACGGAGTTCAGTTTCCACGTCCATTAAATAGAGATGATAATATTTCCCAACTCATAGCCCATTTGTGAAAATTAAATGAGGCAATCTAGGTGAAGTACTTGGTGCAGGGCCTGACATCTGCAAGGTGACGGCTCAGTTAGCATTACCACAATCTCACATTCATCGTCACCATTGCTATTGCCGAGACTTCAAAAATTCAGACAGGTACAAAATTAAGAAATGTAAAATAATTTGTAATGCCACTATCCGTAATTAAGCATTTTAAACATCTTAGCGTTGCTTTCTTGTTAATTATCTCAGTATCTTTCTTTCACAAAATTGGGGTCAAACAGCATAAACTCTGCTGTCATCTCTTTCACTTTTCTAATGTCACCAATCTTATATCACGATTATCGTTAAAAAATATGATGTAAAATTTTCCGAACTACTCCATCATGATAATAGCAAATTTAATCCATGATAATAGTTTGTCAACTAACTTTTTATACTAAATGCTAGTCTTTTAGGTTCTGTTGTAATAAATGCAATGCATTGCGTTCTGCATATATCTTTGTTCTCATTTCAAGTTATTTTTTTAAGACAGATTCCTAAAAGACCAATTACTATGTAATAGAACACATTTGTTTGTTTTTTTAATTCTCAATATATGGCTAATTGCTCTCTAGAATTTATACTTCCAACAGTGTCTAGCCCAGGGCCTTACATTGAAGGGCTGGATAAACAGTTGTCGTAAAGAAGGGACTAAGCATTTCCTTTAAAAAGAAAGAAAGAAACAAACAAAAACAGCTGATTTAATAGTAAAGAGCATATGTTATTTAATTTTACATTTTTCTGAAAATCAATGAATTTGAACATTTTTATATTAATTATTTGGTTATATTCCTTCTAAGAAAATTTTGGCTCATATTTCTTCATGTATCTAGTACAGTTTTTGCACTATTTTTACTAATCTGTGAATGCTTTTTTTATAACTTAAGGCTATCATCTCTTCATATGTGGCAATATTTTCTCCTAGTTTGCTTTATTTTTTATCCATTTTTTTTTTTTGCCACAAGTCATATCTTAAGTTCAGCATAGCCAAATCTAATTTTTGCTCCTAAGATCTACTGTTCTTGGGGGAAAAGAAACATAACAAAATAATGTATCGGAGGCTAAGAGATTTTAAGTAGTCAAGTGTTTGTTCTGGAGATTACTCTTATGCAAACTTCAGCTAGATACTGCTAATTACCACAGTATGCCAAGCCCCAACCGACAGTATTCCTGTAAACCCTAAAGAATACTCAGGGCTCTATCTGAGACTCAATAAAAGTTTCACTTACTAAGTTTATTTTCAGAAACCTAAATCTCCAGATGGTTCCTAGGCCAGAGAAGCCCTGAAACCCAGAGGTACCATCCAAGAGTATAAACCAGTTGCATCCCCTCACCCATAATGTTGCCATCCCTTCTCAACATGATGCTAGAATGGCCATTGCCCAAAAATCCCTAAAGAACGGGAGAAGGATCAAAGGAGGAGGAGTTACAACAGAGAAGATAGGATTTAACAAATGAGCATGAATGCTGGATCATTATATTCGTATTTCTTTTTAGTCTCCAGCGTCTTAAAGGAGCTAGAAGGAAACACCTGAAATGGTGGAAACTTTGAAATTTGTCCTATAACTACTTAGTTAAAATGTATTTTGAAATTTATCACTTTTTTTGTATATATGTTAAATTTTACAGTAAAAAATGTTTCAAAAGATCTATTGTTCTTATGATTAGATGAAAATTCAACGTCGTCTTCTGACTTTGATGTGCTCTTTTATACATAACTATTCTGAAAAAAAAGGACACAATAATCTGAATAAATGCTCTGTAGCGGTCAGCAGGAGGTGACTACCTCAAAGTATCTTTTACAAAATCTCCCAACATCATCTGTACAATAACTGGGCTGCTGCTACAACTATAGGCCAAAGACCTACCAAGGAGTCTCAGGATTTATTTTTGACTTGTGAGGATTTTAGTCCACTGCTCTCTCCATTGATCTTTACATCATTCATACTAAGCTATTAAGGGAAAAAAACTCTCATCTTTCTCAGAACCCTAGTCAGTGGATTCTGTCACCCTGGGACCCACAGGACACAGGGCGCACCCCCTTTCTTCAGGCAACAGCCGCCTGCCAGTGAACCAGCCTGGGTATCAACACAAAGACCCCAGTGCTCTGGAAGAAGCGGGCGTCAGTTTGACAAATGTCCTTAGTGCCACTAATACCACTTAGGTCTAACAATTACCTTCCCTCACCCTTGGGTTCTCCTTCCAGCGCTGGTTTGTTTTTGTTCACAGTAGTCAGAGAGAGCCTGGGTGGCTTAGGTTACACAGAGCAAGATTACTGGGCAAAGAGTTGACAGGCATCAAGGATGGTTCTCAGCTGCCTGTGGCCACTTCTCCAACCTCATCAGTTCTAAGTCTTTACCTTACTTGATCCATCAGCAGTACTTAATCCAGCTGATCTCTCCTCCCTTCTTGAACATTTCTTAAAGTGCTCTCTTACTTTCAGGAACTTCCAGCCTTTTTTACTGCTTCCCCCTTGTTTTCCTAACTTCTGAACTTTGGTGAGTCCCAGTTCTCAGTCATCAGATCTCTTTGTTTTTCACCTCCATCACTCCCAAGGTGCCTCATCCATTCCACGGTTCTACGCACCAATCACAGGGTGAAGACCACCATATTTTCACGTGTCCAAGTTGGACCCCTCTTTTAATATTCACACCAATATATCTAACAATCAACACTTGAAACTCTAACACAACCCAAAATAAACTCCCAATTTCGCCCTTGGCAAACCAGCTTCTCTTGCAGTCCTCCCCCCATCAGAGTCCATCAACAAACCCATCAAAATACAGCCACAATTCAACTGGTCTTACCATCCCCACTCTGACCTCCTGGGCCAAGCCACCATGACCCCCTGCACTAGTGAGACAGTTTCCTAAATACTCCCCAGTCTTCTGAATTTCTCAGCTCAGCAGGTAGAATGATCCCATCATCTTACTCAGAATAAAGTCAAAGTCCTTCCTACATTTGTTATGGCCCCAGCACCTCTCTGATTTCATTTTCTAATATTCTCCACCTTGTCCACTCTTCCACAGAACTCCCTGCATTCCTCAGACAGGCCAGGCACACTCTCTCCTTTGGACCTTTTCCTTGCTGTCCCCCTCCCCCCAGGCGGTCCCCTCATATGTCTCTTCTCTTCACTGCCTTCAGGTCTTTGCTCATTGACTCCTTCTCAGAGATGCCTTTTTCACCCCTAACTAAAATGTCAAAACCCCTCCATAAAAAATTAAAAAATAAAATGTCAACTCTTGATTTTATACCTCCTTTGACACACTCACCCTGCTCTATATTTTATTTATTTAGCTTGATTGTTAACTATCCCTCTTACCAGAATTTAAAACCTACAAAAGCAGGCATTTTTGTCTGTTGACTGCTCTAATTTCTAAAGCTAGAGCATGCTTGGCATATAATAGGGACTTAACAATTCTTTAGACAAATGAGTGGGGGAGTGAATGAATCTCTATTTTACAAATAAGGAAAACAAAGTTTTAGGGTAGTTAAAAATTCTCCCCAAGATTAGAATTGAAACCCAGAACCGGCCCTGAAATGAAGCCTCTGTTTATAACACTGTGACTATGAATAAAGGGGTTGAGAGGATAACATGATGAGTAAACATTTGATCTACTCAGCAAGTCCTGCTGTTTTACAGTGCAGTGGGCAGCCATCTGCTAACATCTTTAGAATGCAGTTTTCTCAGGGGAAAAAAAGAAAAAAAGGAACAATGTAGATATCAAATCAACTGCCCTCATGAGGTGGCCCAGTAAGGGAAAAAGGCATCAGTAAGACAATATCTAATGTTGAATGAGGGGTCTGATGGACAGATAAGGAGAGGAATTAATTCATCAGAACAAAAGAGACCAGAAGGACTGGCCCAGCCAAGAAACATGGTACACATCCAGGGACTCCATCGATGGAATGGCGATTAAAAGTACAACAGTCCTAATAAGATTGCAGCTGATAATGAATCTGCTACAAAACTCTGGAATGATGTTAACATTTTTTTTTTAATTTGCATATGGGCAGGAGGCACCAGGGATCAAACTCCAGACCTCCAGCACGGCAGGTCGGAGCTCTGCCTGCTGAGCCATGGCAGCCGCCCGATGTTAACATTTTAATAAACATCTCCCAGAGAGCATTCAGTCAGTTTCACAAATGCCCATTCTCATCACTTAATTCTAAGGGGGATGTGGTAGTTCAATTCAGTTGTCAGTTTAGCCAGGTGAAGGCACCTAGTTCTGTTGCTGTGGACATGAGCCAATGGTACGTGAATCTCATTTGTTGCTCATTACATCTGCAGTCGGCTAGAGGTGTGCCTGCTGCAATGAATGATGTTTGATTTAATTGGCTGATGCTGAAATGAGAGAGCTCAACATAGCACAGCCCAAGCAGCTCAGCATACCTCATCCCAGCACTTGCAGCTCAGCCCAGGCCTTTGGAGATGCAGAAAGGAATCACCCCAGAGAAAGTTGTTGGAACCCAGAGACCTGGAGAGAAGGCCAGCAGAATCACCCTGTGCCTTCCCACGTAAGAAAGAACCTCAGTTGGAAGTTAGCTGCCTTTCCTCTGAAGAACTAACAAAATAAATCCCCTTTTATGAAAAGTCAATCCGTTTCTGGTGTGTTACATTCCGGCAGCTAGCAAACTAGAATGTTGGGGGGTGGGGGATCTCTCTACCTAGCTGTTACTAAATTAATAATGGCCTTCATTCCTGTTATATCCCAGAAACAAAGTCATTGTGACAGTTCAGGCAGGTTTGGTAAGAATTCTCATATTCTCCCCATTATATAAACAGAACCATATTAACTAAGTCCCTGAGATGCCACACCTGCAGTGTTTTCCAGGCCCTGGTGCCAATGCCAATGTTAAGATTTGAAACTATTTCATGTGTACATTTCATTTGAACAAGCAAGACCGTGTAAACTTTCCTGCAGAAAAACAGAGAAAAAAAGACAAAAGTAATTCTGTACCTCATTGAGAAAGGTCACTTAATTTGAACTAAAGGCTAGAGCACATGGTACACACTAGCTGTTTCTCATCATCTTCATAATCTAATTCTCCCTCCATTCTAAGATATATATATATACCATATAAATATAGCTCTACTAAAGGTATAGGCAGCTCCATTCCATGGAAAGCCCACGTGACTCACACTTAGGCTGAAGCTGCATCACAGCAGGCCACAAAATTCCCAGCCCAGTGGATACCCGGATGTGGCTGCAGCGCCTCAGCTCAGGTCCAGCAGCTTCACCTTTTCCATCACACGCAGGGATGCTCAGGGCTTCTAAAGAACAATATACTGCCAATCAACTGAGCAGAACACCTGCTTTGCATCCATAGAAGCAATCATTTCCAAATAATACTGATTCAACTCTTATGACTCAGCCTGTAATGACAACCTTGTGGCCGCAGCAATTCCGTAAGACATCCAGTCCCAGCACAACGTAAAGCAAATAGAATGGTGAGAGGGAGACGCAGAAATGAACAAAGAGATGAGTTGTGGTGGAAGGTATGGTTTGTCTATTTGTTCACAGTTTGGACAAAACACTTGTCATGTTAGCATACTGCTAATATACTCTTAATTAAAAAAAATATATATTCTTCTTGCTTTGGAAATAAAGGGGAAACAGAAAGCTTCATGCAACAAGCCATAAACCACAGAACCCATGCTAACTCTCAGAAAAAGCTGGGGTTCAGCTCCACTTGATCCCTGACTTTGTGCATCCAGATGTATACAAGACTATACATACATAAATACAAGTGACAGCAAGTCCTTGGTGTGCCAGCATGCATAAATGCCTCCAAAAGGACCGAGTAAAAATTTAAAAAAACACTTAGAGGTCTTGAGTTTGAAAACCGTACCCTCAGTTTGTGAGTGAGTTGGATGCTCACAGGCTGAAATGCTTCCTTTATTTGAGAAGCTCAGATTCTGAAAAGGAAAATAACAGCAAAGCATTCTTTTCCTGGAATTAAAAATCAGGTCACAGTAAACTCAAAAATAACTTTGTAAAGGCTAAGGATGAAAATAGGGGAGTTATTCTATAAATAATCACTAACATCCATATTCATAGTGAGCCTTCTAAACTCACTGGACAAGTAGTTTTGGAAAAACCACAGCTGATGTGAATATGCTGTTTTAAGAACATCATACATATTCACATCCTGGATGTGCTCTAATCAACAAACCTAAGTACTCAACCAATTAAATGTTGATTGCTTGTTGCACAAGGGTGAAAGTCAGCCAACCCAGCTGAAGCCTTGAGTTATTCTAAGAAATGATGATAGTTAGGCTTTTCCAAGCCATTTTATACTTAATTAGTACATTACCCTTAATGAAACTTCACTTACTCTAATGATTACCTTGGTTTAACAAGTAACTAACTGATGACATCCTGTCTTTTAATGCCCTTCTGGTCACAGACACTGTGTGCATGGCTGACGAACTTGGGACACTTTTCTGGGCCTGGCCATTGGCAGGCAAAGGATGACCCGGGGCTCCAGCTGACTGCTGGGCCTCAGCATGGAGGAAAAAGTGGCTCCTCATTTAACACCTTCTCTTACTGGGCTCATGAGAACTTCGGCATTACTTTCCATTTGGAAGGAGAACATTTCCCAAAGTCCAGGTGGTCAGGCTAAAAACATGCGACGTACTCCCACGAAGCAAAGAGGGCAATGAACAGATGCCAGCACTGAGCATCCTACCCTTACCTCCCCAGAGAAGTCCCGTAGAGCGGCTTCTAATTACCGATTTTCAGTATATCATTACTGCTATTTACCCTTTTTTCTTTAGGATAGCATTACCATGTTTACTTGAAGGGTAATGTACGCTTTAGCTAAATGAGAAAATCATTTTGTCTCTCTAATCCTTAAGAACTTTGCATGTGACGCTGCTTAAATGAATTTTAAGCATCTCACCAAGTCATCAACAGAAATTATTTACTCTACCTGGCTCACAACTTTATGATTTATAGGGTGCTTTCTAACGTTGCACATGTAAACAAGAAACTACTTAGATCAGGAGCAATGCCACTCTTGCATAACTGTCTCCTTCATAAATTAATCAGGCTGATTGGAGGGACATTACGGAAAATCCCTCTTAAGTAATATGGATTAATGATGTGCTGCCACTTCTAAAGGGTGGGGGAACGTAGAATTATCCCACAGCACAGGAGGTGGGCAACGCGCAGAATAATCCTGGCTTGTGGGTAAGAGCTCAGGCTCTGGGTTTTGAGCGATCTGGACTCATATATTGTACTACGAAAATTTTCTGGGTAGCCCTGAGCAGTTTACTTAATTAAAGCCTTGGTTTGCTCCTCTGTAAAATGGAAATAACTACCCCTAACTCTTGGTTTGCTCTGAAACATCAATTTGATCACATCTACAGAGTTCTTAATACAATGCCTAGCTTGATAAACATTAGATATGAGCATTATTTTTACATTTATTCTTAAAATTATTGATAGTGTCAAGCCACTGTCAATAGTGCATAGAGATTCTGTAAACTTAATAAAAATAAAACCTAAAGACCTGCTTGCATCCCCATCTTTATCTGGGAGAGAATGCTGTCCTGCCAGAATTGACTCAGCTTTGATAGAAAAGCCAAGCCGCAGAATGAGTGGATGGAAACATATCCATTCATTTCTAAGAGTCATCAATAAACGACACCCTCTCCCACCACTACGGTAGAGTCAGAAATCTTGGAACCATCCTTAATTTCACCTCCTTTCTCTAATCCCCTTTGTCCAATCCATCATGGCATACTATATCTTCCACCTTGAAAATGTCTCCCAAGCCCTCTACTCCTCCCCAGTTGGCATCATCTGCTCACCTGCAATACTGTACTAGCTTTGTACTGAGCCTCCCACTTCCAACCTTATGGTACCCTCGGTCCCCAGAAAATCCATTCTTCAGCCAACGGAGCTTGTCTGCTTAAAACTCTTTATTGGCTTCCTACTGTCTCTGCAATAAAGTCCAAATCCCAAACAGGCGTCTGCCAGCCCCTCCAATCTCATATCCCAGCACATTTCCGCATGGATATATTCCAGGAGCACCCCCATCTCCTCCCTGCTCTCCAAGCACACTCAGAGTGTCACCCTGCAGGGATCGTGTACAGGGTGCTTCCTCTGCATCCAAGGCCTCTCTCCTGACCTTCGCTTGGCTGGCTCCTTCCTTGTCACCGAGATACAACCAAAATGTTTCGCTTATAAGCGAGGATCCAAACGACTCTAAAGAAGATAAATTTATTTGCTAACATAGTACCCTGCTCGTTTCCTTACAATGCTTTTCACCATCTGTAATGCTGCTTTTGCGTGTCTGCCTGTTCACTGCCAGCCCGTCTCCCCCACTAGATAACGGTCTAAGTTTCATAGGATTGGCGGCAACATTACCTTTTTCACTGACCACGCATCCCCTGCATTTAGCTCAGTGTTTGGCACACAGCAGTACTTGGTAAATATTTGTTGAGGAATAAATTCATTCAGGTGCTTGGGTAGAGCCATATTTGGGCTTCCCCTGCATGGTTTCAGTGTATAGAGGAAAGCCATATGGGCGGATGTTATCAAGCAGCATCTCAGTGAAAAGCAGGTGTTGTTCTCTCGAAAGGGCCGCTGCCTTGTGAGTAGTGAGTTTCCCAGACCTGAGAGTGTTCAAGCAGGACCCAGCCAACAGCTCACAGGAAATGACTGATCAGACTACACAGCCTGGCAGGTGGCTTTAAACCTCCACAGCTCTATAAGACAAAATAAGCTCAGCGCTTGACAGTGATGAATCATCCAAGTAGGGTGAGCAAGAAAAGGGACAGCAGATCTGTGCCCCTTGGGATACAGCAGCTCTCCCAGCTTCTGCTGGGTTGCAAGTGTGCCAGTATCCTTGGTTCCTAAAATACGGTTTTCTGACCTCAGCCTAAGAGAAGACCCATGATCAATCATAGCCAATGCCTAAGGGAAAAACACCACTTCTCACTTGCTCAAAACAGACTGAATAGTGTCTTTGTGTCAGGCGGGCCCAGGCTAGACAGTAAAAGAAAAAGAAAAATAACAACAAACTAAGCTTTACTGATCACTTACCATGTTTCCTGGCACAGTCCTAGGCATTCTGCACGCATTAACCCATCTAGTTCTCACCACAATCCCATGACAGAAGTATTATTATTGCCACTTATGAGAACCTTAAGATGTCACGAAGAGTCAATGAACAATGCCCACTGTGGACTGGATCAAGCCCCCCCCCCCCCAATAAAGACATGTTCAAGCCATAACCCCTGGCCCTGTGGATGTGAACTCATTTATAAATTGGATCTTCAAAGAGTCTCTCAAGATAAAGCAGACTGAACCAGAATGGGCCTTAATCCAATATGATTGGAATTCTTATCAGCAGAGGAAATTTGGACACAGGAGGCATCAAGAGAGAGACAGGAGGAGAGACAGCCATGTGATGGAGGCAGAGATTGAGTTATGTTTCACCAGAAAACTACAGACTTCAGAGAAAGCATAGCCCTACCAACATCTTCGTTTTGAACTTCTAGCTTCCAAAAACTGTGAGACAATAAACGCCCATTGTTTAAGCCAACCAGTCCATGGTATTTGTTATGACAGCCGTGGCAAATTAACACAGTGCAAAAAGTCGAACTTCCTGCAAGTAGCAGAGTCGGGACCGGCACGCATGCAGGCAGGCAGACCAGAAAATTCACTTGTAACCCAATGCCAGCCTGCACCACAAGAACTCGGAAGACAAGATTCAGTATTATTATTCTTTTCTATTTCTATAGAAGAAACGTTAGTGATGTTCACAGACCACTTAACATCCTTGTTAAGGCTGCCAGATGGGGATGGAGTCCAAAAAGCCAATAATAACCCCAAAGTCTGAGAACATTTTATGGTTAGGCTAAAGGAAAGCATTCTTTAGAATGCAAACAAAAGGCAGAATAGTGGCTTGAGAACTCCCTTTCCAGCCCCTGAAGCTTCCTCACAAATACTGTACTGGTCTTCCGGATGCTCATGCTGCATATCCCTGCAAGGGCTTTCAAACCACAGGAGCCTGTCAGACACAGGAAGAGACGGGTAGGGGTTCCCATTAACTGGAAAAGGCAAACAAGGGAAAATGACACAGCTGAGGGCGGGGAGCCTGGCTGCAACCCCGGACCTGCTATTCACCAGCAGAGGCACGCCAGACACACGACTTGCCCCCGTGCATCTCTCTTTCCTCACCTATAGCTGCCACTGGCTTCTTAGGACCACTATGGGAAATAAATTAACAGAAGTATTTAGGAAATGCTAACAGACTCCTAGAAATTGAAGTTGCTTTTAATATGTCACAACCAGCATAATTAATATAAACAGGAAGAACCTGACATTAATATCATCACAGAAGACATTTATTAAACATTATGCATAAGACTAATGTCTTACGTAATGTACTTGAATTGTTTTATTTCATCTTCAAAATGCCCATAAAGATTCCCATTTCATGAGTAAAAAAACTGAGAACAGAGATTAAGGAGCTAACCAAAGACCCACCACGCCTCCCAAGGGGCAGGGACCAGATGTCAACCACCCAGGTGGTGGCAAAGCCATGTGCTGAACCACAGATGCTCCAGCCTTCAAGACTGCAAGATTATGGCATATTTGTCCCTGAATATTTCTTTAAACTTTTTTTATTGTGAAAAATAACATATATACAGAAAAGCAATAAATTTCCAATTACATTTTAATAAGTAGTTATACAACAGATTTTAAAGCTTGGTATGGGTAACAGTTCCATGATTTTTCATTTTTTCTTGCAGCTGCTCCAAGACACTGGAGACCAAAAGAAGTATCAATATATTGATTCAGCAGTTGTATTCACTTGTTAAAGGCTATCTTCTCTATTATACGCCTCCTTCTCTCCTTTCATCTTTTTTGTGAAAAGTAACATATATACATATATATATATATAGAGAGAGAGAGAGAGAGACAAAAACAATTGATTTCAAAGCATATAGCGACGATTAGTCATGGAACAGATTACAGAGTTCAGTGGGGTTACAATTCCACAATTTTAGGTTTTTATTCCTAGCTGCTCAGAGGTACTGAAGACTAAAAGAAATATCAGTATACTGGTTCAGCGCCCACACTCATTTCTTAAACCCAACCTTCTCTGTATAACTCCACCATCACCTTTGATCTTTTTCCCACTCTTTAGGGGTATTTGGGCTATGGCCAATCTAACTTTTTTTCATGTTGGAAGGGGCTCTCACTAATATGGGATGGGGGAATGGAACTATTTGATGTTCTGGAGAGGCTGGCCTCTCTGTATTTCAGGACTTATCTGGTCCAGGGAGCCATCTGGAGGTTGTAAGCTTCTGAAAAGTTACCCTAGTGCATGGAACCTTTGTAGAATCTTATATAACCCTAGGTGTTCTTTAGGATTGACAGGAATGATTTTGGTTGGGGTTTGGCAAGCTATGATAGTAGCAATGTCTGACTGAAGCATGCATAGGAGTGACCTCCAGAGTAGCCTCCCCACTGTACTTAAACTCTCTCAGCCATTGATACCTTATTTGTAACACTCCCTCTCCCCCTTTTGGTCAGGATGGCATTGTTGATCCCATGGTGCCAGGGCCAGACTCATCTCTGGGAGTCATCTCCCATGCAGCCAGGGAGACTTTCATCCCTGGGTGTCCTGTCCCATGTAGAGGGGAGAACAATAGTTTTACTTGCAGAGCTGGGCTTAGAGAGAGAGAGGCCACATCTGAGCAACAAAAGGGGTCCCCCGGAGGTGACTCCTAGGCACACCTGTAGGTAGGCTCTCCACTACCTACAGAAGCTTCACAGCAAGCCTCAAGATCAAGGGTTTGGCCCACTGATTTGGGTGTCCCTATATCCCTGAATATTTTTAAAAGAAAGTACAGTCCTTTGTCCCAAGTGATAGAGATTTCCTCGGATCCAGTCTCAGTTATCCAAAATCTACTCCTGTCCAAGTTTCCTAGCATCCAAGTTTCCTGCCAGGTCCCTCCACGCCTGTCTCAGGCCAGCACCGCTGTCCTCCTACCTGCTTCACTGACAACTGTGCTCTCCATGGCCGGCTGCAGTCCACTAGCAGAGAGCTTTGAGAATGGGGACCAAAATACCAGCATTCTCTCGATTTAATATTATGTATAAGAGACAGTGAATGAACTATTTTCAGGTGCATATATTTTTCTTTCATGATATTTTCAACCAAACTTTTTTTTTAACTGCCAGGAAAGAGACACGGGCTTAGGTGTAGCACCTCATTGTAGGCTGGGCCTGGGTTTGCACTTCCTTCCCCTCCAGGTTACGGGAGGTCACCTGGGCTCCCTGCTAGCCCCATGTGAGACGGTCAAGGGAGCACCAGGGGCCTGAACCAAGGACGGCACTGCGCCAGGAACAGGGAGGGGGGTGGCTATAAGGTGTAACGTAGGGACAAAGGAAAGGGGTCCGGAAGGAACTTGATGAGCAGATGAGATGAGCTGGGCCCCATGCCAGACACTTCCTGAGGTTGTTTTGAGAGTTAAATGAGATAATACATGTGGAGGGCCCAGCGCTGGGCCTGCTCAGCACTTTCTCCATGAACACCACCTGCTGTGCGTGCAATTTGCTATTATCATTGATTATTTTTAATTATTTTCACCCCCTATGAATCTAAAATCCTATATGGTTCAAAAATCAGAATATAGGCCATTCACTTATTAATTTATAATAAAAGAAATAATGGTAATGTATCTGAACGGCATTTAAAAATATCTAGGTATACACTTTCCAGTATCATTCATCAAAATCCCTTCCTCTCCCATTCCTTTCCCTCATATTCCACAAAGAGCAGGCCCCCACCACACGTACTCCCCCCATCCCTCCTCCACCCTCCCTGCAAAAGGTCTTTTTTCCTTTGCCTCTAATTCTTTTGACTGACTTATCCTTTATCTCAATCAGAAAAAAAAAACCCCACTTTTTTCCCCCTATTTCCAAGGGAAGAGAGGAAAAATAGGGCTGGCAATTACAGGATTCTCTTTGGTAGCTGGCAGAGCAGGGAGTTGGTGGACAGCCCCTGGTAATCAATTAAGTCTATCCCGGAATTATTAATACAACCATGTGAACTTGCAGTGATAGAGTCCCAACCTCTACAGAGGAGAAATTGGAGCCTGAGAGGGGTTACGAAAATGGTTCCAGGCCAAAGAACTCATTGATAGGAGAAACAATGAACTTTTGGCAACTCCATTCTACTTTCCAAAAAAGAGACTATACCATCTAAAATATATACGGGCGGGCCACAATGGCTCAGCGGCAGAGTTCTCTCCTGCCATACCAGGGTTCCATTCCTGGTGCTCGCCCATGTTTAAAAAATATATATATATATATATATATATATATATATATATATATATATATATATATATATATATATATGAATGCATGTTTGTATCTGAAATGACACTATACAGAACTGTAGCTGTATGGAGTGGAGGAGGGAACCTAAGGTGTGGAGTTATGTGACCGAGCGTGAAACCCAGCTTCATTCCTTCCTGATTGGGCAAGTTTCCTAACCCATTTTTGACCTCCATTTCCTCATTCACAAAACTGGGATAATATTTGTTTCATAGGGTTATTGTGAAAAATTCAAAGAGTACACTCAATAAATGTTATTTTCTCCCTCCAACCTGAGGCACCAGCTTTTAAAACAATTCTACATGTATTCTCCAGCATGTGGCAGGAACAACTGTTTTTATCTTTTCATTATCAAATCCACACCATGCTAGGAATTACTTGCAAAGCTTGTTTACTATTTCCTATTTTCAAAATATATTTTCCATTAGGTAATTCAAAGCTATTAAGGCTGTCAAAGCCCTAAGTAACCAGGTCACATCAGAGCCAGTATTGCATGACCTGCATGCTAGAAATGAATTGCTTCTAAATGTAAGCAGATATGGAGGCACTTTGATTTTACTCTGATATGACTCAAACCATAGAAACACCATAAATATGCCTCCCAAAGTTGGAAGCAGGTAACATTACCACTGGCAGAAAACGTGAAGCCATTTTCATAATAATTTGTTGAGCCAAGAACTGCAAGAGTGGCTTGTGTGACAGATGAGAAGGCACTGGGCTTGACTGAATCAGACTAACCACATATTGCTTGGCTGTACTTTGCCTCCATTATGGACCCCCTGAGAATTCAACCTCAGTGTCAGTCAAATCAGATACAAAACAAAAACACAACCCTTCAGCCTGAGAACATCCAAGGAAGTTCCATTATAGTAGAAGGCGGAAAATTGATTCATACAGTCAATTAGTATATGGTTCCTGGGATCGAGTTTAAAAAAAGATGCATCTAATCCACTTTGTAAAGAAACAAAACCACAGGAAACGCAGGGAAATACAAACTCTCCCAAGAACAAAATGTAATAAATTTGTATTTTATGTTCTTGGAATTAAGACTCAGGTACTTTTAGTGCATTCAGTGTTCCACTGTAACCTTTTCAAACTTGTGTATTTGCCAACACAACTAGATTTGATATTGATTTTTTGTTATAAAGCCAGTAACTGAAAGAGCTTGGGACCAAATATACGATCCAGAGTAGTCATTTTTTTTCTCCTTGCATTTCCAATTCTATAGAATTTTAGGGTGACACTTCCACTCTGTTATACGTGGGACAATTGAGCAAAGTAAGAGGGATATGTCTGTTGTCTATCAGGTGAGTGAGTTTCAGCTGAATTCCACACTCTGTTGGCTTCCCTCCTTCAGGCCCACATGCACACTCGCCACTCCATACGCTGGGCCAGAGACACTCAGCCAAGTTTTATATGGATTCGTCTCCAAGAACCACTGAAAATGGGATGCTGTACAGAAAACACAAAGCTCCCTTGCTTTCTTATTATCTTCCAGGTGAGAACTCGGTAAACCATTTAACCAGGGGATTCTTGAAGCATCATCTGTCTTTGGAGATTTAAGAATGAATCACAGGCACTTGTTTCTGAAATGCTTTCAGATGATCAGTTTTGTTTATAAGTCGCTTCATCTTATTCTTTAGAGCCTCCTAGCAGTCTTGCCTATTAACTAGGGATGTGCCGGACAGAACACAATAGAGGCACATTCATAGTACAGGCAGATACAGGCCGGACACCCAGCACGGGGCCCGGGGGCCCATGAAGAAGGAAAGGGTGACTCACAGCTGTGAGTCCCAGCGCCGTCATTTTCTAGATAACCCGCTCGCTGGGCAGGGCACGCAGGAGCCACAGGGTGGAGGAGGAGGTTATCCCGCTGCTCCAGTTCACAGCTCTCACCTTCTACGTTTGTTCTTTCCACCCCCCACCCTGGTCCTGTTTTAAGCCAGTTAGGGAGGAGAGCTGTCCAAACCCAGATATCCAAACCCCGAGTTATCCAAGCCAGGAAAGATGGCTGGCTTGATCAGTCTGTGCACTTAATTCTTGGATTGTTCTCCCTCCACATTCTGTTCACTAGGGTCCCTCCGATGAGCCAAAGGACCACCGCAGCCCAGGCCCCACCTCAGCAGCTGCAGCCATGAGCAGCAGGCAGTGAGCTAGCTCCACTGCCGGCTCAGCCCTCAGCACGCCTGGGGTCCGCAGAGGAAGCAGACATGTGCGGGGGCTCAGGAGACTGCAAAGCCCTCCAACCTTATGCCAGTTTCTTTGAGGATGAGGCCCAGGAAGGAAAAGGGCCTAACACCCCACATTTTAGTCCCTTTACCATGGGTCTCACTTGAGCATAACAAGCAAGGTCTTTAGTCCAACACATCTCAGGGTTCTGCCTCAGCTACCCCTTAGCTGTGGGACCTTGAGCAAGGTGCTGGGCACCCCCGAGACCCGGATTCCACAGCTGTAAAGTGAGGAGAAAGATTCCACCTTCCTCAACAGGGGCATCGCTAAGATCATCGATAATTCACAGAGAGCGCTGAGCACAGAGCCTGGCATATAAGTTTGCAATACCTTGTCACCACTGTAATCATGATAATATTATGGATCCCTCCCAACCATAATCCTTTCAGAATTTATTTTATTCACTCAATAAGTAGATACTAAGCACATACTCTCAGCCAGGCACTGTGGACTGAGCAGTAACAGCAGGAGGAATCTCACTTCAACCTTGGATTGAGTTGCTCACATGGTGCCTGTTTAACATCTACCCTTGATCAGGTCAAGTTCCCATGTGGTTACCTGTTTAGTTCATGACTGACCTAGAAGACCTCAGGAGCAAGGAAACTCAATACTGTCAGGCTGCACTTCCAAAATTTCTTGAATTTGTATTTTATGTGTTGCCAGATTTGCCTCCCACTGCAGCTAAGCTTCACCACAGTAGGCCAGGTCAGAGGACCAGCCCCAGAGAAAAGGGCGGGGGGTGGGGCACCCATAGCCCCAAGCTCTGCCTCTGACCTGCAGACAAAAGCCGAGGCTAAAAGGGAGGCGGTGCTGAGCCGGGTTCTGGGGAAGGTCAAGGCAACGAGCTCTGGTTTCCATGCTCTGCAGCAGCCTCTATAACTCTGCAGGGTTTTTCAGGAAGGAGGGAGTCAGCCAGCATAGCAGCTAGAGATCACAAAAGGTGCAAATCTGAGGCACGTGAGCATGGATTTATGGAGGTACTTCCCCTTCTTCACGAGGGGGCCAAGGAGGGAGGCAAAGCTCCCACATCACCACGTGACAATGCGCCCTTGCAGTGCACTCACTGCTCACGAGGAAACTGAGGCTTCAGCTGGATAAGTAACAAACCCAAGGCCACATAACAAAGCAAGTGGGAGAAGCAGATTTTAAACGCGGGTCTTCTAAGAGATTTTCCACCCTGACTATACCAACAACACCGTTATCGGCAGCCAATATCTATAGACTCGTGAGCCAAGCTCTGGGCAGAGCAATTTGCATTCTCTCATTTCACTTTCACCAAACCTCTATCAAGTAGGATCTATTGTTTCCCCATTTTGAAGAAGAAGAAACTGAAGCTCAAATCCCAGAAGTGGGTGACAGGGCTGGCGTCTGACTCCGAAACCTGTGCTCCTAACCACCAGGCCAGGAGAGCGCTGGATTTAGCAATCAGGGAACCTAGTCCTAGTCCTGGCCTCACCACTCATTGACCACACACACGTGGCCACATCAGGAGCCTCCATGGACCCCGGGTTTCCCATCTGGGTGGTGCCTGCCTCCTGGGGTGCAAGGGAAGTCCAATTCAAGGGTGCAAGAGACATGCCTGGGGAGCAGTTATTTCTGTGATTGTGAGAATAACTTTCCTCCTATCTGGGGCAGCTGCCCTGGTGCTTTCATTTTCTTTCATTTTAGTCTTAAAGCAAGAACAGTGTCAATAGGGTATGCTGGAAAAAATCCAGTTGTCCAGTATGCACCCATTCATTTCTGCACTCAATTTATACTAGCACCAGGAAACTTAAACCAAAGAAACCTGCAATCTGAGTGATGATGCCAGTGTATTAGATTGACTCAAAACTCATTAAGACAGGACCTTTGTCACTATTGCATTCCCTAATATTTAGCATAGTGCCTAACCTGTGTAATAGGAGTATGAATATTTCTAAATAACAGTAAATAAACTACTATTGTTTGGTGCTATGAATCAGGCACTGTGCCATCTCAATCAATCTCCCCAAACTGTGGAAAGAGGAATTATTTTTATTCCTGTTTACAAATGAGAAAACTGAAGCTCTGAGGGCACAAATAAGTTGGCAAATTTCACAGAGCTGATAAGTGGTGGAGCCAGCATTCAAACCCAAATCTGTCTGAATCAAACCCAAAGTCCCTCTATAACACTGCCCCTCAAGTACAATCACAACCATTTAAACTGGAAAGTTATGGTATTTCTATGGCACCAAATTTGCCCTCACAGGAGCATGCGGCTTCATACATATTGAGCATTTTTGGCATGTTGCAATCACTCAATAACAACAAAATTTTTTTGAATGACTGAATAAGCATTTTTTGTGGCCAATGGCTATAACCTCAAACCAATTAGGATAAATGAGATGAAGACATAAAAAGATTTTAAAAAATCTCATACACTGAGCAGGATACAAATGATAAAGCCTGCCAGGGTTGTCTTAGTTTCCTGTGGCTGCCATGACGAAGTACAGTACCTGAGCAACAAAAGAGGCTCTCAGGGGTGACTCTTAGGCATAATCGTAAGTAGGATTAGGGTCTCTTTTACAGGAATAAGTTTCATGGGGTGAGCCCCAAGATTGAGGGCTCAGCCTACTGATTTGGTTGTCCCTACTACTTGCGAGAATATCAGGAATTCCCCACATAGGGAAGTTGAATATTTCCTCCTTTCTCCCCAGTACCCCAGTGGAACTTCACAAATACTTCTTTATTCTCTGTCCACATTACTCCAAGATATGTTAAGGCATCACACTAACCTGCACAAACCAAAAAGATCTCACGCCCCATTCAAGATTCCATGTAATTATTGTGTTCAAGTAAACTGACCATACAAGTTAAATTAGATAATGTGCTACCCAAAATATAAATTTTGCACCAAATAAACATCTCTCCTTTGATCTCACACAGAGGTTGAAATTTGAAAATATGGGCTATATCAACCTTTACCCTGTATTCTGATTTATCTTAATCCTATCCAGATGAGCTTTATTCATATCTCTAGATGAAGTCTGATCACTTTTTCAGCTTTTTAACAGTTGCTTTATGGGGTACTGCTGACTTTTATAGCTTCAGTGCTCTAACTCTGAGTCTCAGGTCTCACATAAACACCCACAGTTTCAGGGAATGACCAGGTTATATACAAATAGCTCAATATCTAAGAATTTAGAAATACCAGTTACAACTCTGGAATAGATGTGACTGCTGTAACAGCTTATAATCTAGGACCTATTACAATAGGCCCCAACCTGACAACCCATTCTCTGGACTTCAATTCACTGAGTTTTTATATTATAGTTAGGTCATACGAGTGAGGTATAATGTTTATCTTTTTGTTTTTGACATTTCATTGAACATACACTCCTTAAGGTTCATTCACCTAGTTGCATGCCTCACAACTTCATTCCTTCTTGAGACTGCTCAGTAGATTGTTGTATGTATACATCACAGTTCCCCCTTCCAATCCTCAGTCATTGTACCCTTAGGCCACCTCCATCCATTCCTATGCAAATAATATTTTAATCAATAAGTCTTACCCACAATAAAAAAGTATCAATGTATCCATTTCAAGGTAAAAATAAATATTTATTCTTAATGAGGTACAGAAACAAGGAACATCCACTATAATTCACACAAACTCAAAATAAAGCCTTGTCCACTGAAGGTGCTGGAAGGGTACATGTACGGCAGAGTCTATAATTTCAATGGAAGAAACCATTATCTATGAACATTTATTTTGTGCCATGAACCAAGGTTTTCATATGCTTTCTCAGCTAAGACCTACAAGGAAGCTGTTTGTACCCCTATAGGAAAGAAGTACAGACAATCCACTTAATGTCAAGAATCCAGTTTCCACCTGGGACAAAGAAGAACTGCCTTCTAAGCAGCCTCACCCCCCAGGTAAATGCACCCTCCACCAGTGTCTGGTCTTCAGGTCAGCAAATGAGAAAGTGTTCTGTGGGCCTTGAGATCAGATTCCCCATACCCACGGAGGGAAGACCCACATCTACCAAGCTCTCAGGGATGAGACAGAAAGCTACAGCACCAACACACCTAGCCTACAAGGAGCACTAGAGCAGATGTGATGACTCCTTCCTGCAGTGTAAATTTTAGTGGGGGATAACCATACATATTTTCACACCAAAATAAACACAGGTATATTAAAGAGTAGAATCCAAAATGTATCAGAATTTTTAAAATGAAACCTAAGACTAAAGCAATTTAAGGCTCGTAGAAGACTGGTTCAGACAAACCCCCAAACCTCCCAGTGTTTTGGTTCTGATTTCCCTACATGGGGATTTTGTGGTTGGAAATTATGTAAGATCTGGGAGTCACAGCACATACTTGGTGCAAATGCTCTGCTCTGAAGCCTGGGGTTTCATTTCAGAATTGAACTTCCAGGCACTCAGCTAATTAGAAGTTCTTAGAACACTTTACTACCCACTTCTAGAAATCTGAGGTTTGAAGGGGTCAGGGGTTGGCCCAAGGTCAAAAAGTGAAAAAGCTGCAGCCACAAATTCAAAATCTAGTCCCTCTCATAAGAGCAGATGATCCAGGGGGCATCATGAAATGTGCAATGAGAAGATAGCCCATCACAAAGTGCTCCCTTATCAAATGGGTTCCACAGTGAATGATGGCCACAGAGCACTCCAAGACATGGCAGGGGGACTCTAAGTGGACTCTAAAGGTTAGGGAGATGGGGGATATGTTTAGCAGGTGAAGACCATCTTGAATCACGACGGGTCACCATTTGTGACATTCATTCACCAGAGCGTAAGGACTAGAAGATCTGATGTCTCATGACCTGCATTCAAATCCAGACTCCAGCACTTGCATGCTGCACCTTGTAAACAAGTTATTTATCCTCTCCAGCCTCAGTTTTCTTAGATTGCAAATGGGGATGATAATCACCACTATTTCACAAGGAACATGAGATAATCAAATGAGAAGCTTGTAGGTGGCCCAGCGTGGGGCACAGAGCAAGCACTCCATGACCATCAGTGATTGTGGTTCATTCAGACGTTCAAACATTTATGATATACCTGCTCCAGGACAGCCACTATACTAATGCTAATGGATGAAGAACTGCATAATCCAGCATTCTTTCTTTCAAGAAACTCACAACATATTAGTAAATAAACAAGTATGAAATAAGAGTAGAGAGTATAGGAGACCAAAACAGCACCCAACTCTCTGCATGGAGGAGTCAGGGTGGAGCTGGTCTGTGAAGCCATCACCCAAGAAGGCTAAAAAGAGAAGGTGGCATGGGGGCCATGCTTTCGAAGCAATAGAAAGCATGGTGACAATGGAAAGGAGCAGAGAAATGCACTCCAAGGAAGAGGAAGACCTGGGCAAAGGCCTGGAGCCTTGAGAACACAGCAGGGCACGGCTGTGATGCAGGGTGAAGAAGGCACTTCATCCTGGAGGCCACAAGGAGCCAAGTTTTAAGTAAACATGTAGTATGATCAGATGTATGTTTTTAGAATAGGTGTGCAGCATGAGTGAGAAGGGTGACGGCAGGGAGAAGGAGCCCAGAGGGTGGGAGGAGACTTCAGACTTGAAAGAAGATGGTGAAGCCTATGGGAAGCCACGGGGAATGAAGATAAACTGACAAAGAAAATAAAAGTCAGTTGACTGAAGCATTTCTTTCTGCTACTGGAGGCTCTTCTCAAACATAATGAATAAATAAATATGCTTCCAATGACTACAAAGCAGCACTTTGCTTCCACTTAAATCACTCCCCAGAGCCTGCTGTGAGAGTGTTGAATGAGACCCAAAGAACTGACTGTGTCTCCTCCTCTCCTTGGGGAGGCCACTGACTGGGTTGGGTCTAAGCAAAGGGGGAAAGAGAGAAGTCAAGAGTGTGCCCACCGAGTGGGCCTGACCAGGGCTCACTTTGCCTCAATCTTATCCAGAGATCTAACCTAGATGTCCCCTCCCCTCCAGGGCATCAGGTTTCCCATCTGTAAAGCACAGGCTCTGATTTCATCCAGCTTAGTGATCTATGATCCTAAGGATAGTATTTCCTTTCCAGGGATGGGCGTTAATACACCTCTGTTCTGCTCTGAGGTCATCATCTACATCGACAATGTGGGTAAATAAATCTGTACCACAGTTTGGGAACAAAGATTGCTCAGCAAGGTTGGCCATGGTACTTATTACATTAATAATAACAGCTCAAGAACATTGTCATTGATCAAGTTATATGCAAAGTGCTTAATATGCTGGGTGCAAGCCTCATAACAATCTTATAAGACTGTAACATTCTCCTTTCACATATGAGGAAACTACAGCTTACGGGGTTAAGTAACCTACCCAAGTAATAATCATAGATAATAAGTGATAGATGTGGGATGGAAAATCAGGCTGTGTGGTTCCAGAACCCCACTTCTACCCACCAGGCTGCACTACCTTACTCACACAATTCCACTGCTTCCATGTTACCACATACGTACAGAACATCAGAAGTAGAAGAGGCTTTGGCATCACCCTTCCAAGGATGATAATCCATGGCATACGTCACCACTCACCATTGCCGTCCTTGTGGCAGAATGGATAATCAATCACAGCATCCTTCCCCACTGACTTCAATTGTGACTTCAGCTCGATTTCTAATTAATCAGAGCTCAAGGTGAAACTTGATCATTCGTCCTCATTATTGACTGGGGAAACTGAGTCCTATCAGAGGTATATAATTTATCTAAGGTGACATAGGCTGCTAGCAACAGGGTTGCTGTGTTGGAACTAGAATCTTGGTCCCTTGAGTTCCAGTCTAGCAGGTTGGTGGTGAGACCTCCGTATGCATAGTCCTTTATCTCTAGTCTTTTCTAATGGACTAGAGATAAACAGCAGAAGAGACACATCATAGATGAATGCATTATCTAGTATCAGGAAGGGACTGTTCTGAGTACAGCTCTAACAAGTGGTTCTCAGATATTACAAGTCATCCAACTAATGGCCCACAATAGAACAGCATTTTTGCTTTGTTCTCACTAAGTAGTTTGTAAAGCTGAAAAATCTAATTTTTTTTCAAGCTAAAAAATATTTGAGCTGGATATTCCAGAGAGCTCACAAATCAAACATAAGAACAATAATTCCAGTATTTAAGTCCTTCTGGAGGGACTAGACCTTCTTCAAGCTTTGCAGGGAAAACTGACAAGTTTATGGGACCCAACTATGCAAAAAAGATGAACCACTTGTCCCATTCCTGGGACACAGAGAGGAAAACCCCAGAACTGAGTCCTCTACAAGTCAGCCAGGCTCTTCCCCTACTCTGAAGCATACAAGGCAGGTCAGACCTGCCTGAGAAGGATGTCATGGTCAGGTTCATGTGTCAACTTAGCCAAGTGTTGGTACCTGTTTGTCTGGTTGGGCAAGTGCTGGCTTGTCTGCTGCAATGAGGACATTTCATAGAATTAAATCATGATCATGTCTGCTGCATCCACAGCTGATTCCATCTGTAATCAGCCAAAGGGGAGTGTCTTCTGCAATGACTGATGCTTAATCTAATCACTGAAAGCCTTCTAAGGAGGATTCAGAAGAGATAGGCTCTCTTCCTGCTTCGGCTGGTGAATCTCTCCTATGGAGTTCGTCCAGACCCTCACAGCCTGCCCTGTGGATTTTGGACTCTGCGTTCCCACAGTCAAGTGAGACACTTTAATAAATTTTATATTTGCGAGTGTTCCCTGTTGATTCTGTTTCTCTAGAGAACCCTAACTAATACAAAGGGGTTTCTCATCAGGCCAAGACATCAGAAGTGGGGATGGAGAAGTTGAAAATCACCAAAGGTTGGGAACAGGCACCCAGTGATGAGGCGCCTGGGCAGGGCGGGCACAGAGATCGGAGAGAAGAGCAGGGATAGGAAGAGAGCAGAACCAAGGCTGGCTCCAAGCCTGCAGAAATGGGGCAGTCAGGAAACCCAGGGCTCCCAGGAAGGCAGCCCTTATTAGCAAGCTCTGGGAGGGGGGATTCCTAAGGAGGCTCAATTGAAGAAAGATAAAGCTTTCTGCCTTGGAAGCTCACCTGGAATCTCTCCAAATAGATGGCTCCTGACAAAATTGACCCCCAGGAAGTGCTTTCATCACGCTGTCAATTTGTCCAGTAGCCTGTTTACACAAATACACTGTTCTTTGTGTCAGTGGGAACAACCATGCTACGATTATAAAAAGCATTCATCTAAAATTCTTTGCATAGTGGTAAGCAAGCAGGTTTCTGGCAGTGGAAGTCTCAAAGGCCCTTTCATTAAATATTAACAGTAGAAAGAAGCAGAGCTGGTTGAGAACAGCAGGGACTGGAAAATGTGAGAGTCCCTAAAACTTGACAGGGTCTTCCCAAGGGAGAGACATGTATCCTTAGTGTTGGGACAGGCCTAATGAGCCAGGAACTGGCATTTCTGCAAATAGGTTTCTTTCTAAAAGTGGAACTCATTATTCTAGGAGTCAGTAGCTTTTGTGAATTCACGAAGGTAAAATTACATTAATTAAGAATTACGGTGCTGCTTCTCCAAATGAATAGAAGAAGCTCAAAATACTACCTAACAAAATCCCAGGTCAAATTCCATGAAAAAGTATACCTTGTCACCAGAAAAACACTCAGATGTGAAGAAATACCTGGCATAGTATCTTTATCATTCATGAGCTTATTGTGATTGAAGTATTTCATTCATTCATTTACTCGCTCACTCACTTGGGATTCTATGCTGAGTGCTCAGGACGTGGGTCTCAGCCTTTGATGACTGCCTAGTCTCATTTACCGAAGGTAACCTAGCATGACTCTTTCCTGGAGAGCTGTGATCATTTTAGCTCCAGTCCAGCTTTCAGAGCTGCTTTGCATCTTCAGGGTAAGCAGGCCCTGAAGAAATCATGGAAAAGCATGAACCTTTACAGAGCTACAGCCTTCAAGATTCTCTTGCCCTCGAGTACAACTCAGAGCCACACACGTCCTCCACCTGACTCAGCAGCAGACTCCGAAAGAAAAGCTCAGGGTCTCTAAGCACCTCACTCTCCTCCAGCAAGGGCCACTTTGCATCTCCTGATCCTGGGATGTGGGGTTTCTGGGCAGTGTGGCACGAACCAGTGTTGGACAGGATGTGGGGAAGCGCAGAGACAGACAAGTGCAGAACAAATGTCAAATGACTTCAAACCACCTTCCCCTCCTCCCGTATCGACAACTCCTCATTTCCTTTGCCAACGTGCTATTTGCATAAATCCTATGAAGAAGAATGCCCACTTCCCGATGTTTTAGGGACACACAACTAACTTCAAATGAGCCGCCCTCCCTGCGGAGCTTCCCGGTGCTTATGATTCTCCCTCTACAGTGCCTGTCCACACAGCTCAGAAACGGATTATCATTGTTTTTAGCATGACCACATGTCAGGCACTGGGCTTTGCAAGGATTGTATCATTTAGTACTCACAGGAAATCCTGTGAGATTGATACTACTTTTAACTCTGCTTTACAGATAAGCAAACTAAGTCACAGAAAACGTAAGTAAATTGGCCAAGATCACAGGGCTGACCTGAGTCTGGTCTCCTAACCGCACTGAACTCCACTGCTTTCTAGACTCACTGTGGACTAAATCACAGTCTTTATCCTAAACTGAGAGGTCACTGAAGGCCAGGACTGAGTCAGATTCATCTCTGCCTCCCCAGTACTTGGCATACAGCAAAGAGGAGGCACTTAGCAAATGGTCATCAATGACTGTGTGAGTTACTGAATGAGAGAAGAAGTGAAGTCCATGCTGAATCCTCAGCCTCTCAGCCAACAGAAAATGGTAATATCCAAATGAGACTCAAGTGAGAAGTTCCCCACATTTTTGTTAGTAAGACGATCAATTTAATGTCCATGTTTCCCAAGCACTTTTGCAATTACTCCATTTTATAATTACTTACTTAAAGAAACACTCCAATGCAGTAAACCAACAGCCTATGGCCAGAAGAAACACATCTGCTTAGAACAGAGTGTTTTGCTTTCAGAAAATGTGGATATAAAAACCCAAATATGTATGTAGAAGCATAAATGGGGAGAGAGATTCTATTTTAAAAGGAATCTGCTATACAAATCCCCTTGAGGGATGGGAGAAAAAATATGGAACTATTAAACGTTACCAGCAGGGAATCCCCTGGTATTGTGTCAAACTTTAGGGACACCCAAATCAATAGGCCATGCCCTCGATCACGAGGATTGTTCTTGTGAAGCTTATGTAGACAGCAGAGATGCTTAGCTTACCTGTAGGTATGCCTAAGAGTTACTTCTAGAGGACCTCTGTTGTTGCTCAGATGTAGCCTCACTCTCTCTAAGCCCAATTATGAAACTGAAATCATTGCCCTCCCCCCTACATGGGACATTACATTCAGGGGTGAATGTCTCCCTGACAGCATGGGAGATGACTCCCAGGGATGAGTCTGGCCCAGGCATTGTGGGATTAACAATTCCATCCTGACCAAAAGGGGAAAAGAAGTGTAACATATAAGGTATCAGTAGCAGAGACAGTTCAAATAGAGTTGAGAGGCTACTCTGGAGGTTGTTCTCATGCAAGCTTCAGGTAGACATTGCCTCCTATCATAACCTGCCAAACGCCAACCAGGACCATTCCAGCCAATCCTAAAGAACTCCTAAGGCAATATATAAGATCCCACAAGGATTCCATGCACTAGAGTAACTTTCCAGAAACTTACAACCTCCAGATGGGTCCCTGGATCAGATAAGTCATGCAACCCAGCCTCTCCAGAACATCAGACAATTCCATCTCCCTAATTCATATTATTGACAGACCGTTTGAACATGAGAAAGTTAGAATGGCCATAGCCCAAGCACCCCTAAAGAGAGGGATAGAAAGGTGACGGTGGAGTTATACAGAGAAGATAGGATTTAACAAATGAATATGACTGCTGAATCATTAAACGGATATCTCTTTTAGTCTCTAGTTCTAGCTTCTTAGAACAGCTAGAAGTAAAAACCTAAAATTGTGGAATTATAATCCATGCCAAACTCTGAAATATGTTCTACAATTAATTGTGGTGCTGTGCTTTGAAATGTATTGCTTTTTTGTATATACATTATTTTTTATAAAAAATTAAAAATCAATTATGATGATAAAAGAATACTTATGCCTTCTAGCCGTCTATATTCTGGAGCAGCAAGAAGGACAAATCTGAGAGGATGGCAAACTCTGGAATCTGTCCCATAACTATTTGCTGAAGAGTGCTTTGGAAACTATTGCTTTTTTCTTTCTTTGCTTTGTATATGTTATACCATACAATAAAAAAATTTTTTTTTAAAAAAAGGGATCTGCCATAAAATTCTTCTAAATAACCTGCTGCCTTGGAGGTTTCAATTCTAAATGTTTGACTTCAACACTGTCCAATAAAATAAGTATATCTATTTACTTCTGCCCATTATAAGGTAAATAACCAGTCAGTTTTAATTACTAAGACATGTACCTGGTTTCATGCTACCAAAGTCCAGGCAAGTATCATAAACTTACAGATGTGTCTGGCTGTGACAAACCTCTAGCAGATGTTAGAACTTTCCTGGCCTCACTAGAATAAGAATTATTGCAAAGCAGTATGCATGTCACATTTTGGCCCTATTTCAAGGAACTGCCCCAACAAAGCAAATAAGAAATTCAAAGGCGTTTCACTTTCAGTCCCTGACTAGAATGGTAATAGATCCCAATTTTCAGAACTTTATCACAGCCATGAGGGTCAAACCATTCATTACGATATTTGCTTAGACTGTAATTAAACTCATTTTCTTGGTATGAATATTCATATTTTTCTTTAATTGTTAGTATAAAAGTAAGTGTGAACGTCAATCTTCTCTCCCAAGGAAATTAACATCTAAAATACTTCTGTGGAGAAACAAGGCCACCTAAAAGGATGAATGAACACTTCCCCTTCTGGGAATGCACACAAGGCATCTCAAGGAAGGCAGCATCCACCCTCTACAAGGTTTTAGGTACCAGGTTCAAGTGTCTGATGGAAGAGCTGAGGCCAGACTCCAACCAGACAAGGTCTTCCAGGTGTCTGGCTTCCTAAAGGACACACAGCCATGCTCTGCCTGCACGACTATTCCCAGCACACAGGAGAGCACGAAACCTCAGGTTTTCTTGTTGTCTTTAATACAATCACAACTGCTGGCTTTCATCATGCCATCTGCATAGGCATCAGGAAGGAGGGCAGGAAGGAATGCAGATAATCAAATAATCTGAAGACATGCTGGGTGCCTGGGTAAATACAGAGCATACTAAGAATCCATAAGTGCCTCAGCCTAGTTCCCACCATACCCCCAGAGGTACATGAGGAAAACCTCTCTGTTAGGGTAAGGCCTCATTGGGGTCCAGCAAAATAGTGCTGGATTATCAGCCATCAAACAGTTCAGTTTCAGTGACAAGCTTCAGGTGCCAGTAGCTGGCGGGAGCATTTAGTAAATTGGCACATTGGCTTTCTGCTCACGCATCCATCGTCAAAGATAACTGTCCATATGTTTAAATAAGGTCCTCGACTGAAGCCTTCCCTCTCCTGGACGATCACACAGTCCTAAGAGGAGAGTGAGAACTTGATACAACTAACTATGGGAGGTCTCCCTTCATGCACCTGTTGAATGGTTAGCCAACAGCTGCTTGGCCTCTACTGTAGGGACAAAAAAAAGATACAAAATAAAAATGAAGATACTTGGAAACTGCAAACATGTTATTGTGAGTTGGACAGCCTTCATGGAAGCAGGATATCCTAGATAAGTCAAATGAATCCCAGAAAAAAATGATCGCACACCTACTGTGCCCCAAGTGTTCTTCTCAGCACGTGGCCTAGAGTGGGTGCTCCCGGGGGGGGGGCAACCTCAGCCCCTGGGCGATGAAAAGCTTTGGAGGGATGAAAAGTACCTTACTCTTTTCATGTATACATGAAAAGATACAGTGATATATACAGTATATAAACAGATATACAGTATATTGTGCATTTATGGTATTACAATTTCATGGGAAGGAGAATTATGGAAAAATGTTTAAAAAGGCTTGTTGAGGGAGTGATAAAGAAGAAAAATGCTAAGAAACACTGGTCTGGAGTAATGAGTAAAACAGACAAAAATCCCTGCCCTCATGGAGCTAATATTGTACGGGTGGAAGACAGATGGGAAACAATAAATGAAACATGCAGTTTAATAGATAGTAATTGCTGCTATGGAAAAAAGCACCAAAAAGAGGAGACAAAGACTGGCCAAGAAGGGACAGAGGTTGAAACACCACTTCCAATGATTAATTTGTCAATTTTTTCCCAGTTATGGCTGCTAATGAGAGCTGTGACTTCAATGTAAGAAAAATAAAATTCTGATTACAAATTAAAAGGGCAGCCCCATCACTGTATATAATGAGCTATATGAAAAAAAGGTAAAAAGTGTAATAGTCAAACAACAGATTTGTATGTTATAAGGGAGAGAGGGGTCTATTCCTATGGTGTTAAAAACAGCATGAAATTCCTAATAACTCAGCTTTTTAAACACAAACTTCTGTAACATATTTTCAGCATTTCATATGTGCTTTTTAATTTTCCTTGTCCTCACAACTGAATCCTCAGTTGACTGGCTTAATTCCAATGTGCATCCGACTGAAACTAAAGATTTGCCATTTGGGGCATGCTTACTGACTCCCAACATTGTCTCCACATTTATGAGACTCAAGCTACAACATTATTCTCATTTGTTTACATGTGTTTATAAAATAGTGAGAAAAAAATGCACTGACAATTCAAATAATTGCTCAAACATGTAAGATCAGACAGGCAGGTAAAGGTGATGACCCTGCCATGGGACATTCTATCAAAGAGATAAAACCAATAAAGAAAAGATCGTTCATGAGTATCAATTCATAAAGTACTAGAGGTATATGCAAAAGACAAATCTGAAACCATTGGGACCATCTGAATACACTCACCTATTGGATAATAAGAGAAATTTCAAGAGTCACTTGATAGAGTTTACTCCAGAAATGCATTTACCATGACTGACGATGTCACAAACTTTCCAACTTCCTATAACACTCTCACATTGTTATTGATGCTAAGCAAAGTTATTCTCCAAGGGAGTAGCGGATTATTTGAAAGGAAGAACAGCATAGCTCAGCACTGTTTGTAGGCTAAGTTTTGCCTCCCTGTAGCTTTGCCACATCTTTTCTATGGAGAAATTAACAAGAAAAACTCTGGGCTTAATATGTTATTGGAACTTGGCTACCAGCTAATTGGACAAGAGGAATCATATGGAAATGCAGTTCGTTTGTTGCTGGGATGTCTCCAATTCAAACCTGGAAAATGAGGAGACACTTAGTGGACTGACGAATACTTACCATGTAAGCAGGAGACAGGAACAAGTGACATACTCTAAGCCAGATTCCTCTTTAGAGTAAGAAACATACTTTCCAAGGGAGATCACAAAACTGGGGTCCAGAAGGAGGAACTAGCCAAACAGAAATCCTTAAAGAATGTCAGTTGGGAAAGCATGTTGGCTTTAAATCAATAGTCTAGTTCACACCTAAGTCTCAGAGCACCTGCCTACCTGCAGATTTCAGAGCCACAGAGAAACTTTAAAAAGCATCACCAATCAAGCCTGGAAGCAGCAAACTAAGATTCAGAAACTGTCTCTGCGAAGCCTAATAAAATGGAAACCTCACACATACGTCTTCTTGAAGCCTTGTAAATTCTAGCCCAAGTTTTTGGTTGTTCTTCTCCCAAATAAAACAGCATCATTACTACTCCATGTTTAATAACAAGAGGAAACCCCTCGGAGAGATGTGTGGGCAGTGTGACATTCTTGAACCCCTCCCAGGCCACTGCAGCAACTTGGCAAGACAATTAGCCACCTCTCCCCTGCAGTTTAGTACCTATTTTTAAGGGTCTCCATCCAGGGCTTAGAGTGCAGGCTCACCCCCAGCCCCAATTTCATAGACAGTAGTTCCCACATGGTACATGTCAGGTGTAAAAGAGCTCACTTCATTTTCCTGGTCCTTTCTGTGCTTGTAACGTTCCTCTTGGGGAAGAGATCAAGCGCCCTTCTCCTAAAGCACATGAAATCCCCGCATGGCCCATCCCTTTGCAGGCGTCCGAATGGAAGGACATCAACCAAGCCCTCCCAGGAGCCACACATGGGAAACCCAGGTGCTCCTGGAAGCAAACAGCCATCCTCAGAAGAGCAGCAAGTGAGCAGAGCCTGAGCAGAGTTACACTGCAGCGGTCAAGACCGCAGGCAAGGAGCAGCGCAGACCCGGGCTCAGTTCCATCTCCATCACTTCTCAGTTGGGTGACCTGGAGCAAGTTAGTCAGCTGCTCTGAGCATTGTTTTTAGCTGTTTTTTATGGTATAACATAATGTATATACAAAGCAAAGAAAGAAAAAAGCAATAGTTCTCAAAGTACATTTCAATAAGAAGTGACAGGACAGATCCCAGTTTGTCACGGGCTTCTATACCATCACCACAGAGTCTTCCTTCTCGCTGCTCCAGAACATTGGTCTGAGTCTCTTATCTTGTGAGAATAAAATGAAATAAAACCTACAGTTGCTTTGGCACAAGGTAAATGCTGGAGAGCTGTATCCATCAGCATCATTATCAGGTATTTTACCTAATAAAGAGCTCTTTATTAAAGGACCCTCGTTCCTCACTCAACCCTTAAAGGGCCCTCAGTTCTCACTGGTCCCTATCTAGGTAACCCCTATAATTCCTACCTGCACAGAAGCTTTCCTAAAGGGTTCCAGCAAGTGAACCATACTCAAACACTACGAGATCTTCCATACTCTTCAATGGTGAGGCCTGGAGCACAATGGCTTAGGATGCATATCTGCTAAAGCAGTGGTCCTCAACTTGAGTGTTGAGAATCATCCAGAAGATCTGTCAAAACACAGGTTTCCAGGCCTCACTTCCAGAGACTCTGATTCCATTTGTCTGCAGTGAGGCCCAAGAATTTACATTTATGAGCTGGTCCCGGCACCACATTTTGAGAACTGTGTTAAGGAAGAAGAGTCAAGCTTGACAACTAGGAAAGGGATATGGAGAAACAAAAAACACTTTGAAAAAACTCAGTACAGGCCTTGACAAAACCAGGAGGAGACCCCCAAGTGTGCATCAGGGTTGGGTGCTGCAGGCAGAGCTTGTCCTTCTGTGCAGGTAGCCCCACAAGGCTCCTGGATCTTGAAATTGACCCCAGGCCACAGCCCGAGGCTGGACCTGGAAAGGCGGTGGGGGTACAATCAGCACTAGCAGTGGCCACATACCAGCCCACTCAGCTACCCTCTCTTCCTCCATGTTATTACAATTCTGCAGCACAAAGATTCTTCACAGGGAGATGGATGGGCATATTTCATGCTAATTCTTTCTGGAGTTGGGAAGCCTTTATTTTCCCTGTGTCAAGAAGAAAATGATGGCAGACATTTCCAGTAGAAATGCCGCCACATTCTTTATAATGTCATTCAGCTGCTGCCAGAATTAAACTATTGACCAAATTAATCTCTCTGCCACACACATTGTGGCTTGATCTCCTTGCCTGGAGGCTAGAGTGTCAGGCGGCAGGGGCGTCCACATTTATTCTGTAAGTGACACTGGGCCACAAAGTGCCACATGCAAACACTGGGTCTTTAATGTAGCAGAGGCAACAAAGAGGGTCACCTACTCCACTGTGATTTGCCTCTTCAAGGGCTTCCCACCTTCCTTGGGTTAGGGCCAAGCCCTGTAATCTGGCTCACAAGCCCTGTGCTAACACACTCTTTATGACCGCCAGTCTCCCATCTCCTCCTCTCTCATTCTCTGTACTTCAGTCACCCTTCCCCGAGGGCTTGGGGCGCTCCCATCTCTGTGCCTTTGCACAGGTGTTTCTCTCTGCCTTTAAGTCTATCTTCTCTGCCTGGTTGTATGGTTAACTCCTACTCACCCTTGAAGCATCAGCTTAAGTGTCACTCCCATGTACCCCAATAGCCCCTGTATCTCCCCTATCATAAGATTCATGGGTCCAATAAACATTTCTATATTGTTTGTCTTCCCCTTCTAATTGTAAGCTTTGGGAAGGCCATATATGTCTTATTTGCCAGTGTATCCCCAGCACCTAGGAAGGCATCTGATGTAACAGAGGCTCAATAAATATTTACGAATGAATGAATGACTAGTAGCTGACCCTACACAACTCCCTTCCTCTTTCAGAGACTCCCTTTATCCAGGTGTGAAATGAGGAATTTTGACTGAGGATTTTTAACAAGATTTGTGATCAAAGAGCACAGCAGAAAGGGAGGTGGGGCGGGGGGGGGGGGGGGGGGGGGGGGGGGGGCGGTCCAGAGCAGCTGCAAGGAATTAAGTTCAGAACATAAAGGGAACCAAAGACCCTACTTCAAGACAATTCTGTCCTTTGTGAGACGTTCACACCTCAGCTTCTAAGGCAGTGGAGAAGGACTTTTAAATCCAGCAGTCCTCAAAGCAGGAACCCTGAAACCCTGGGGTTCCAAGAAAGTACCATGGGATCTATAGGAGAAGGCAAGGGGTAAGTTAATTTTAGAAGTTCTGCTTAATCAGCTTCATGCGCTAGGTTCTGGGGAGGGGGGATTTAATTTGGTAGAAAAATAGATTTCATTGCTCACAAGAAAAAGTTTGAAAGCCGTTAGTGTTTTCTAAAGCTTCAGTCTATCAGCTGGCCTTGTCTCACGGAAGAGGACTTTCCAAGGATAGAAAGTTGAATTATTTGCCTTATTACGACATGCCAGATTATTTTACAGGGTCTTGAGATACTGATGACCCTCTGGCTGTGCTAGCATGAAAACAAACAAGACTCTTTGGAAATTTGGAATCTATTGTGCAGCCAGCCTGGTGCCAGGCACTGAGAAGTGCAAAGAAGGCTGAGTTCTCCATTCTGGTGAAAGCAACAAAACCAATCTGTGCAGAAATGTCTCCAAGTGAGGAAACACAGGCGATGACCCAAATACAGTGACACTCTTCAAAGGAAGACCCATGGCTCCAGGGTAGACCCTTGGGCTTTGCAAACAGAGTTGAGGGTGAGTTATCACAGGGCTTGGAGGAGCAAAGCAACAGCCAATAGTACCAGTAATTCTAGAATACAGACCACCAAAGCAGATTTTTGCTGTGAGAACAACCTTCTTAGACCCCTGCATCCTCAGGATCTTGTCCTATTCCTTTGGGGTTTCCATTGATTACAGGAGTTGTTGTGAAGTTAATACACCCATGAAAAGGAACTCAATATTTTGTGATTCAAATATTCTCTTAACCATATTCAAAATGGAAATAGTATAAATTCTACTTCATTAACAATAATTCCTCTCAAACTGAGAAAACCAAAATTACAATGATGACTAAACAAAGCCAATTTTCTTTTTCTCTTTCTTACCTCTTCACCTCCTAGCAAGGAGGGGGGTGTGGCTTTCTGACCAATGCTAATTGACTTGAGAAGTCCTGAATGACTCAAACAAGCTCTGGGACTTACAAAAGGCACAAGGCTGGTACAACCATAGAGAGCCACCATGAGTGCCCAAGGAGGCTGTAGCTGTACTCTCAGTGCAGGTGACTCCCAGCCCACAGGGTTGGCTGCTCCAACCTTCCAGGTCAGACCTCAGACTCAACACCCCACAGAAGCACCTCTTCGCAAGACCCCATTCAATACATGATAGGAAATTCAATCATCTCCAGAACACCACTTACATGATATTCAGAGTTGAATTGTAATACAAAAGTGCAGAGATTTAAAAAAATCACTTCAATGAACATTTTAAATATGTTTTGCTGAGGGGCAGAAAGCATATACAAATATAATACTTCCAGTTTAATTACTACATAGCAGCTCTTGCCCAGATAATGAATTTACCTTGGAGCAATGTCAGAATGTGGGAACAATCCAAATACACCTCTGCAATCACTCTCTGGTCTTGATACATTAATTTGGTAGGAACTGGCCTGGGTGAGGACATCAATCTCTCCAGCAAGGAGATGAGCTCATGCACTGCAAAGGAAGACACTGCCAGCCACTTGGATTACCGTATTCCATGCCTTTTTAGTTCTGATTATGAGGAATTCTTGATCAGACTGAAGCTGTTTCTTGCAGAAGCTCCTTATTCTCATTAGACACACAAAGGGAATCTTCAACTGATCTTGTGTGGGATGGAGCAGTAAACTTAAATGACAGAGAAAAAATAATTCATTTATGTTGGCCTCTGCTTCCATAGCTACTAAGAACAAGATATTGGTGGGGGTCGGGGGGGAGATGTCCATCTGGGAGCATATGAATCAGGACACTTGATTGCATGGGAAGGAAACAACTTGAACTACCTTGCCCAAAGAACCCACCTCTCTAGCTCATCTAAACAAACAGCTAAAAGGGTAGTTAGTCTTGGGGCTGGTCCACCCCTAGGTCCTGGAAAATGACCTCTGGCAACTCCCAGGTCCCCAGTGTAACAGCCACTGCAGCCAAAGAGGTAGGTGCTATAGGAAGATGGCACCCAAGTTTAGAGAGATGAAAGGCACATCTCCAGGCTACTAGCCTGGGCAGAAACAACAACAGAAGTCCATAAGAGGGAGCTCAGAGGAGGGATGCATTAAGCTGAGAGTGGCCTTGTCACTGTGATATAGAGTGGTAGACCATGAAGACAGCATTTTGCCTCTGAAGAAAAGGCAATCCAAAATTCCTTACAGCGGCCTTCTTAAGGAAAAGAGAAGGCCTTGTAAGGAAAGGGTCCTGGCCAAAGACAGGATTGAATACTCTGGACCCTAAGCTCCCCCACCTCCTACATCTATTGGCACCCTTGAATTATCACCTGATTTCAAATCAGAGCAGCTGAGAGTACGTATAAAACATTTTCATTTATCATCTCTTGAGCAGTTAGCTTCCAACATTTTGTGCAAGAGCCTTTTCTCAAACCAAAGACATTCTTACTGAAAGACAGACTCAGCTCAGTCAGAGAAAGACCTTCCCACTCTTCTCTCAGGGATTCTCCTAGGAAAGAAAAGGTGCCCCCACCCCCTGCAAAATGAATGATCAGAGGGACCAGGGAAAGCAAAAGAAAATACCGCAGCCTGACTTGTCTATTAAAAAGCAAATACAAAACACAGGCAACATTTATTTGATCATTTGGAAAGTCTAAGTACAATGAACTTTTAGTACTTTTATAAGAAGAAAAATAAAAGCTATTTCAGTAATAGATGCAGTATTATTACATCTGAACTAAATCAATACATATTAATTTCTGCTAAAGTGTCAACTTTGGGGACAGGAATTTCTATATACTTTTCTAAAAATTTTATACTAAGACCTGTCTCATCATTCTTAACGCTTTCAAATTATATTAAACCTAATTCTATCATATTGAAAATATTTTTAACTGAAACTTTTATTGAAATCATTGTAGATTCACAGACAAATATAGGAAGTAATACAGAGGGACCCCAAAGGCTTTATTCAGTTCCCCCAATGGTAACGCGTATGAGAAAGAAGAGTATAATATGAAACCAGGATACTGACATTGATCCAAATCATGAATCTTATTCAGATAAACCCAGTTTTACTCATGTGTATGGATGGTATGCTTGGGTCTGTGAGAATTCACCACCTGCGCAGGTCCGTGGCTCCACCCCCACGGTCGGGAGAGAGAACAGCTCCGCCCCCTCAAGGATCCCGCCGCTGCCTTTATAACCACATCAACTTACCTCCTGATGACCCCGTGACCCAAAGCAGCAACTAGTTTGCTCTCCATTTCTAAAATGCTGGTATTTCAAAAATGTTGTATAAATGGAGTCACACAGTGTGTAATCTTCTGGGATTGATTTTTTTTACTCAGTATAATTCCCTGGAGATTCATCCAAGTGTTTGCACACCCCAATGACCCATTCCTTTTCCATCCTAAGTGCCACGCCGTGGTCTAGGTGTCCCACAGCTGATTTACCCACTCATCCCTGGAAGGACGCCTCTGCCGAGTCCAGTTTTTGATTCTTACAAATAACACTGCTCTAAATACTTGTATGCAGGTTTTTGTATGAACACAAGTTTTCATTTCTCCGGAGTAAATGCCACGAGTTCAATTGCTGGGTCCTATGGTAGCTGCACACCAGACTGACCAACCATCTTACGTTCCCATCGGAAATGCATGAGTGATTCAGTTTTCCCACGTCCTCTCCAACATTTGGTGTGGCCCCTATTTTTCATTTCAGCCAATCTGATAGGTGGATAGTGATCTCATTGTTATTTTAAATTTAAATTTCTCTAGTAGCTAATGATATTAAACATTTCATGTGCTTATCTGTCTCTTATATATTCCTTGGTTAGATATCTCTTCAGGTTTTTTGTTCATTTTTAAAGTTGTATTGCTTGCTTGTTTGTTTTACTTTCGAATACTGAGAGTATTCTAATATTCTAGGTAACACTCCTTTGTTGGATAAGTGTTTTGCAAACATTGTATTACCATCTATTGTTTAACTTTTCATCCTTTTAATAGGGTCTTTTGTATGTCACAAGTTTTTAATTTTGATGAAATCCAATTTGTCAATTTTCCCTTTTATAGAGCATCCTTTTGTTGTCAAATTAATAAGAATTATTTGTCTAACCTTACATCTTAAAGATTTTTCCTATGTTTTCCCCCAAAAAAGTTGTAATTTTACGTCTTCCATTTAGTCCATGATCTATTTAGAGTTAAATTTTGGATAGAAGGTTGTGGGTTTTTTGTTTGTTTCTTTTGCCCTGTTGGTGTCCAATTGTTCCCGTATAATTTATTGAAAAGGCTATCTTTCCTCCAGTAAATAGCTTTTGTACCTTTGTCAAGAATTAGTTGAGTACAGTTGTGTGGATCTACTTATGATTTCTCTATGCTTTCCACTGATCTATGTGTCTATAAATCTGCTAATACACACTAACTTGATTATAGTAGCTATATAGTAACTCCTACTATGAAGAAGAATAATTTTTCTACTTAATTCTTCTTGTCAAGATTGCTTTAGCTATTCTAGGGCCCATGCCTTTCCATATAAGTATTAGACCATGTTACCAAAACTTTGCTGGGATTTTATAGGAATTGCTTTAAACCTATTGTGCAGTTTGAAATAAATATGGACCCCAGAAAAGCCATGTTTTCTTTCTTAATCCAATCTTGTGGGAGGCAGACCTATTGTTCAGGGTGGAAAAGTCTGATTGGATTGTTTTCACGGTGATGTGACACACTCAGTTGTGGGTGTGACCTTTTGATTAGGTTATCTCCCTTGAGAAGTGGCACATCCAAGTGTGGGTATGGCCTTTTGATTAGATGGAGAGGTGACTCCACCTGTTTGGAGTGGGTCTTGATTAGTTTACTGGAGTCCTTTAAAAAGGGAAACATCTTGAAGGAAGCTCAGACACTTAGAGAACAGTTGCTTCAGAGCTGACAGAGACATGGACATTTGGAGACACTTGGAATGCCAACAGAGAGAGCAGACACCTGGACACAGATGATTGGAGATGCAGAACCCAACAGAAGTTACTGTGTATCTTCCCATGAGATGTTAGGCAAGCCAGAACCCAGAGTTATGTCCTGGAGGAGCTAACTGAAGGTCCATAGATGACTAGAGAGGAAATTGCAGGCATCAAAAGTTGGAAGCAACAGAACCAGGAACAAGAACCAGCAGATACTATCCACATGCCTTCCCATGTGACAGACATCGGCCTTTCTTAAGTCAAGGTATTCTTCTCTGGATACCTTAATTTGGACATTTTTATGGCCTTAGAATTGTAAACTTCTAACTTCATAAAATCCCTTTTTTAAAGCTATTCCATCTCTGGTATATTGCATTCTGGAAGCTTTAGCAAGCCAATATACCTATATATCAATTAGAGAGTATCTTTATTATCTTGCATTTTCCAATCCATGGCCAAGATACAGCTCCCTATATCTTTTTTGATTTCTTTCACCAATGTTTTGTAATTTGAAGAATTCAGATTCTGTAAATGTTTTGTTGAGTGTATACCTAAGCATTTCACTTTCTATGGAATAAATATAAATGCTATTGTATTTTTAATGTCAGTTTTCATATTTTCTTGGTTAATATATAGAAGTGTGATTGATTGTTGTGTGTTCACTTTAGATCCTGTGACCTTGCTTATTGATTATTGGGGTTTTTATTTTTTATTTTTTTTAGATTCTTTGAGATTTTCTACATGGACAATTGTCTCATCTGCAAATAGGCACAGTTTCATTTCTATTTTTCCAATGTCTTTTATTTATTTTTCTTGCCTCATATCAGTGGCTGAAACTCCATTAAATAACAGTGGTGAAAGCAGACATTCCTGCTGGCAAGAAGTGTTCAATCTTTCACCATTAAGTCTGATGTTAGCTATAATCTTTTTAGATTCTCCTTATCAAATTTAAGTAATCACCATGTATACCTAACATGCTGAATTTTTTTTATCATGAATGGATATCAGATTTTATCAAATACTTTTTCTGTCTTAATTAATATAATACTGCCCTTTACCTATGAAACATAGCAGTTATCTGAGTATTTGTGGCTGATTAACTTACTGTTGTCAGTAAATGCAACATAATCAGTTTTCATTATATGCTAATTAACCACAAGTACAAACTCGATAAAATAACTGAACCCAAAACTCTAAAACCTTACTTTAGATACTGATTTCAACCTGCTCCCTGATAACACAAACGCTCAATGTTGCTGATGAGAACAATCTGCCAGGAAAAGTTTGGCTAAATGATACAGAAATGAGTATAGGCAGGAAGATGCCTAGATTTGGAGGCATGTATACAAGCAAAATGTTTCTGGGCATGCATAGGTGCACATGTGCAAGGCTGATAGATACACGTGAAGAGACATGTCTGGGTAAAGATTTACGACAGGTGTCTGTGGCATACAGGTGAAAATGAGTGTGCATGTTTTATGTAATACAAATATGTCTGCTAGGAATGTAGGAGTATTTATGTGTGTGAGGGCAGAAGGGTGGAACATGGAAGTACCATAGGTAATTTACTCAGCTGGTTCCATCTGTGAGCATCAGATTTGTGTAGGGAAGTGTGTATGTCTGTTGGGGGTGTTTATATAAATGCATAAGCCTTGTTTAAGACCGCTCCTTTGACTCTGGCCCTGTATAGATGAAACCCCACTAACATTCCACAAGTGCAGTACTTTCCTTACCCAGACTGAGGGGTCCTTACTCTGGCCCTCATCTGTTGTGCCCCTCCCTATGAAGTGAGGTTTCTGTGGGGCTCAGAAGGCATGCACACCCACAGTTCACACTTCCCCTTTCTAGACAAGGTCCTTGGTCTCTGGGTTCCCAGAATTTCCTGTTCAAATTGTCCTGCGCCTGTCTGAGCCCCTTCTCCAGATCTACCCTTTTAAGGTGGACTGAGCTGCCAGTGTGGGCCGTGTACACCCAGACACCCCTGGGAAGCTGAGTGCAGTGGGGAGAGGGTGATGATCAGGTGGGGTACCTGCATTCATGCATGCAAGGCCCTTCAAGGAATAAGACAAAGCTGAGCCTGGAAAGGAAAGGGGAACTCTCACCACACTGCCTCATCCCAGGTCATTAGAGAGGGTGGTTTTTCAAGGTAGGAAAACAGAAAACATGGTATGAATAGTGTGTTAGCTTGACTTATCACTTTTAACTGTTTAGACCTATGTCATGTGGGCTTCTGTTTACACACTAGGTACAGATTCCTCAAATGCCAGACACAGACCCACGCACAGATGTACAGATGTGCAGACTTCCCTGGGCTTCCTTGAGCTCTGCCATCCCTACACTCCAGCCCTTAGGCCTCTGGTCATCAGAGATATGGACTGTGTGTGGTGATTTCTGGCCTAAGGTGGCGGGGGGGGGGAAGGGGCTCACAGAGGCGCCTACCCTGCAGTTCCTAGGAAGTGGTTCATTTGCCACATCAGTCAACCCCACCTTCATCCCCACCCTCACCAGGGAAAATCTACTTGGCAAATAAATATATCAAGCCTGGGATATCCCATAACTAGACAAGGTACCTTGATAGAATTAAGAACTAGCTTCAACAAACTCTACTTAGTCAATGGGAAACCCACAGAGCCCTCACCATCCCAAACTGCTGCTACTCAGATCTAATTAACTCTGGGACGACCAACACAGGGACAAGAGGCACGGTATCAAAACCCACTTTAGCACTGTTCCAGCTCACAATCATGCATTCCTCTATAATGACTACCCAATTAGCTTGCAAGTCATCTGCCTTTTGTAAATCAGTGAGGCCAGTAAAATGAATTCTGCACCTGGAAGGGAAGGGCCAGCAACTGGCAATTGCAGGGAAATCATTAATTGGGTTGAGCCTTTTAAGTTAAGTGAATCATCATCATTTCCTCAGTTTGGTGGCACTGTGTGGAGATGAAGTCAAATGGGCAGCCCACCATGAATTCACCCTCCTCCTGGCATTCACTCACTCGGTGAGATGGAATGCAGACTGCATTGGCTGTGTGGTAGGCACAGAGCTGAGACCACTGGGTCTTCACTCTCCAAGCCCCTCTTCTGGTTAGTCCTGTAAAGGCACATCAGGCTTGAAGGCCGTACATGGAAAACACGCACATCTGTGAAAAGCTTACACTTCTATATGAAGGTATTTTTGTTTCCTTGACTGTTCTCAAGCAATGGATTGGCTTAAAACAATGAGAATTTATGTGTTCATGGTTCTGAGGGTAATAAAAGTCCAAATCAAGGCACTATCAAGGCAATGCTTTCTTCCTGAAGGCTGGTGTTCTGAGACTGGCTGCCGTGATCCATGGCTACTCATAGAAGTACACAAGGCAGCCTCTCCTGGCCTCTCCCTCTTTTCTTCTGTGTTCAATATGTTGAGCTTCTGGTTGCTCCCTCTGTCATTTTCTCTCCAAGTTTCAGTCTGCTCATAAAGGACTCCAGTGATAGAATTAAGTAGTTTGGAGCTGCTATGTACCCCCAGAAAAGGCCATGTTCTTTTAATCCATTCCTATGAGTACAGACCTATTATGGGTGGGACCTTTTGGTTAGGTTATTTCAATTGAGATGTGACCCAGCCCACTCAAGGTCAGGTCTTAATCCTTTTACTGGAGTCCTTTATGAGTAAAAGACAGAAAAAGCCCAGAGAGCTTAGAGAAAAAAGGCCCAGACAAGCAAGCAAGTGCTCACAGAAGCTCAAAGAGTCACTGAAGCCAGAAGCTGACCACATGAAACCTGGGAGCAAAGGACCAGCAGACACTGGCCATGTGCCTTCCCATACGACAGAGGAACCCCAGATGCCAGCAGCCTATCTTCAGAGAAGGTATCATCCTGGTGATGCCTTAATTGGAACATTCTCATGGCCTTAGAACTGTAAATATGTAAGCTAATAAGTTCCCAAGGTAAAAGTCAACCCATTTCTGGTGTATTGCACTGCAGCAGCTTTAGCAAACCAAAACAAATTTGGGGGCATACCAGCCTTTTCCACATATATGGGTGGGCTCACTGTCTTGGCCCAAGGAGATCTCTTTGGTCCAGACCTTGGCTTCCATGGTTCTGACCTTGAAGTCATTCTTCCTTCACTTTGACCTTTCTCTGATACTTCTAGTCAAGTCTGGCAGTGGTTCTGCTCATACAAATTTTGCAAAAACCTTGTTTTCATATGCAATTCAAAGAGCTCTAAACTGTCAGACATAAGGACTTTCCATAGATCCTTCCTGAATAACTGCATTTCCAATTCTGACTACCATCAAAATGGCTGACTAGATCCTTGTTCTGTTAAACCCCCACATGGAGCCCTATTTTCCAGGGACTCACTTTCTAGAAGCCGAAGGAGCTGCTACATAGAGCTGCTTCTGGCCCTAATCTCCGAACACACTATCTGGATAGGCTCAGAATTTTCCAAACCACCAATTTCTGATTTCTTTGTGCTTAAGAGTTAAGTTTTCCAGCTTATCCCCTTCCTCTTGTATTTTCCTATAAGCTGCAAGGAGAAACCAGGCTGCACTTTCTGCACTTGGATTGGAAATCTCAGCTAAATATCCAAGTTCATCCTTGCAAGTTATGCTTTCCATCTGACATCAGAACCCACTTTCACCAAGTTTTTTGCCACTTTATAACAAGGATCGCCCCTCTTCCAGTTTTCAATTATACATTCATCATTTCCTTTTAAGGCCTCATCAGAGGTACCTTTAGCAGCCATTTTCTACCATATTTCAAAGCAGTCTAGCTAGGCCTTTTCTACCAAGTACCTCACAATTCTTCCAGCCTCCACCTATTACCCACTTATAAAGCTGTTTCTACATTTTTTATTTGCAATAGCAACACCCCACTCTCCTGGTACCAAAATCTGTTTTAGTTTCCTCGGCTGCTGAAGAAAATACAATGCTTTGGGGGCTGGCTTAAACAATGGGAATTTTTTCCTCATGATTTTGAGGCTAGGCAAAGTCCAAACAAGACCTTATCGAGGCAGCATTCCCTCCTAAAGACCTGGCATTCTGGTGCTGGCTGCCAGCAATCCTTGGCCCTTGGCTCCTCTGTCACGTGGCAGTAAACGCGGCAGCCTCTCCCTTCTCTTCGAGGGTCAGCTGACTTCCAGCTTCTGGCTGCTCCCTGTGTGGCTTTCTACCTGAATTCATCCTGCTTCCAAAGAAATCCAGTACCAGGATTAAGACCCATCCTGACTGAGGTGGGTCACAACTTAGCCTCATCAAAATGTCCTGCCCACAATGGGTTCACACCCACAGAAATGGATTAAGTTTAAGAGCATGTTTTTCCTGGGTACACAGCTCCAAACAACCATGGATCTCTCATTATTTTTCTTCAGACAACTGCCTTAAAAGGAAATGATGAATGTATAATTGAAAACTGGAAGAGGGGCGATCCTTGTTATAAAGTGGCAAAAAACTTGGTGAAAGTGGGTTCTGATGTCAGATGGAAAGCATAACCTGCAAGGATGAACTTGGATATTTAGCTGAGATTTCCAATCCAAGTGCAGAAAGTGCAGCCTGGTTTCTCCTTGCAGCTTGTCTGAAGGAGGCTGTGAGTGAGTGATGCTCTCTTGACATTTCATAAGAGTGTGTAGTTCTTACGAGTTTTACAGTGAGTTGGGCTCAACAAGTACTTCCTCTTGTGAACAAGCCACAAGGTGTTAAACAAATTATTAACCTTTATTTCTGGAAAGGGAATGTAGGAATGACAGAATATTTTCCCTTATTTATAAAGCCAAACAAATTGATAACTCTTCTAAAATGCAGACTGCAGAAAGGAAGAACAATACGCATTTTTGAAGGCTGTGATTCTCAAAATTTACTGTGGGTCAGGATCACCTGGAGAGCTTGTTAAACCACAGATGGTTGTACCTTGTCTCTAGCATTTTGGCTTCAGTAGATCTGGGTGGAGACTGAGAGTTTGCTTTTCTAACAAATTCCTAGAAGATGCTGAGACAGGCATCACACTATGAGACACAGCTTAAGGCAACCATTTTCTTATTTCTAATTTCATAAAATAACTCAGATTTACTTTAGAAGCAATATATCATGATGGTTGAGAGTATGGATTCTGGGATCAAATAGATTTAGGTTTAAAGTATGATTCTATCCTTACTAGCATATGATCTTGGGCACATCATGTTAACCTCTTCAAAGTCAGCTTCTCTTATAAACTGAAAATAGTACCTTGCAGGGTTGTACACAGAATTAAAAATGAACTAAAATATGTAAAGCCTAGTACATATTAGATGATTAATGAGTGCCCTTATTAGTTCTAATTAGTACTAATAGTGTTAATAAATTATTTTCCATATTTTGCCTTCCTAAAGAGACAACCCTCTTCTTAATTAATAGTTTAAATTTGTTTACACCCACATGAATACACCCCGTACAGTTCTCAGAAGCCACTTATTCCTTTAAATAAGCAAAGCATGCTCCCTATAATCTTTCTCGCACTGTGAAATTACCTAGAAAACCCTTCTTCAGACAAATCCAAATGTAAGTTGTTTAAAATAAGTGCAAAACCTGATAACTATTACACACAACAGAAAATGGAAGAACCATCTCATTCATGAACATCATGGCAAACAATTAGCAAAGAATCAAGAAACACAATCAAAGGATAACATACAATGACCAAATGGGGTTTATACAAGGAAAACAAACATAGCTTAATATCAGCAAATCCATTAACCTAGTTATTCATATTAACAGATCTCAGGAGTAAAATCATGTACCCATCTCCACAACCAATGGAAAGTTATTGGGAAAAATTCAACAACCGTTCTTGATAACAGCAACAACAAATCACTCAGTAAAACTGGAAATAGGTACTTCTTTTACGTATTGAACTATGCTTACCTCAGCCCAAAAATAGGATCATGTTTAATGGGGCCACACTAGAATCCACAAGAACCAACATAAGGGAGCTCAAGATCACCACTGTTACTCCACAATGCACAAAGGTGAAGAGAGAATGCTTAAGAAGCATAAAAAATTAAAAGTAGATAAAATTGACTAATTAAAGACAAGATGATTGCATACTTGGAAATCTCAAGATAATCAACTGCAAAACTATCATAAACAAAAAAAAACACAACAATTCAGAAAGGTAGCACAATACAAAAGTAACTTACAGAAATTTATAGCTTTCTCACATACAGGCCACCACCAATTAATAGACCCTCTCAAAGAAAAAAAATATCATTTAATACAGCAACAAATGAAAGAAAATAGCCAGTAGACTAAATAAGAAATTTTCAAGATCATAAGAATAAAACCTTAAACAGTTCTGAAAGACACAAAAGAATACATGAACAAATCTTGTTCATGTTTTCTTGAATAGGAAGACAACCCCCAAAGATGTCAATTCTTCTTAAAGTAATTTATAAATAAAATGCTATTCTAATGAAAACATTTATTTTATTACACAAACTTATTCTTAAATACATTTTGACTATATGTTTATATATATAACTAGCAAAAAAAAAAAAACTCTGAAAAAGAAAAGTAATGAGGAAGGAAAACCCTATCATATATTACAAAGCCTCAATGAGCAAAACAGTGTGGTACTGGAATATGACTATAAAGACAAAGAAATGGAACAGAATTCAAAGTCCAGAAACCAGTCCAATTACAAATGAGACATCACTATAAAGTAAAGGCAGCATCTCTAAATCAATCGGAAAAAAATTTTGATTTTTTTCACAACTGCTGTAAATAACTGGATATCATCTAAGAAAATAATAACATCTAAAAAATAATATCTAAAAAACTTTTAGATAACATCTAAAAAATAACTGGATAACATCTAAGAAAAAGTTGGACCTTATAACCCATACCAAATGGATAAAAAGTAATGGGATAAAAAATGGAAAAAATCCTTTTCAACCTTGAAGGGGAGATGGACTTTCAAAGCATAACTGAAAATCCCAAGGCCATTAAAGCCAAGGTCGATAAATTTGACTATATAAAAATGAAACTTTTACTTGGCAATAAGCCATAAACAAAATCAAAAGTCCACAACACAATGGGAATGCCCTTTTTGCAGGACATTATAGGCAAAGTGCTAAACTCTCTAATACATAAGGAGCTCCTAGAAGTTAACAAGCAATGGGCCAAAGCCCCACTAGAAAAAGGCATGAACAAACACATCTATTGACAAGGCTATTTTGAAACAAGTATTAGAAAACGGTTGCCATTATGGAGAGCAATTTGGCAATAGTCATTGAAATTATAAACGCATATTCACCTTCTGGTGAATTAATTCTTGGAATTTAGCATACTGAAGAACTTGCACATAATGTACGAAATGATGTATGGGTAAGAGTATTCATTGCACTACTTATGATAGTCAAATACTAGAAATGAGATGGTTAAATAAATTATGATACATTTTACTAACGAAAACCATACAGTTAGAAAAGAACAAAACAGAAGACGACATTCTCTGTACATAAACATGGAAAGTTCTCCAAGACAAATCATTACTTGAAAAAAAAAAAAAAAAAGCAGGGTACAAGATGTTATGTAAAATATGCTATATTTTATGCTTTAAAAAGAGGAGAAAAAGAATATACACACACAGAGACTATTTTTTTTTCTCATAAAAATCATCTCTGGAAGGATATACCAAAAACTAATAATGGTGGTTATTAGGCAATAAAATTGAGTACAAGCAAATTTTTATTGTAGGCCTTTCCATTTGTTTTCATTTCTGAATCATCTGAGTATATTCCCTACCTTTAAAAGTACATTTAAAAAAACCAAAGGAAAATAAATAGAAATATGATCATTCTTTGTGGAATGAGTTTTTGGAAATTGCTGCCCAAGCCTGCCCTGGGAGAATGAGGCAGCTCATCCTACTTACAGCTCAGTCCCTGATATTCTCCTCGGCTCCCTCCAAGTTCCCTTTTTAATAAAAGCCGGTACCAGGGGAAAGTACTTGGAGATCCTAAGATGCTACATAATCAGAGCTATTTTTAAATCTCTTAAAACTACAATGAATCTCTCCCAAATGTCAAAGGCAGGACAGGGCTTTATATTTTAGAATCAGCACTAGAAACTTTCTGTTTTCCTGTGTTTTCAGTCTCATTTTCCTAAAACCAAAGATATCAAGAAGGTAATTTACAGAAATTGATAGAAAGAAAGTTAGTACCTAAATGTGGACTTCCACGTTCATATATGGGTACCAACGAGAACAAACGGGCTGAAGCTTCTGAGATAGTGGAGGACCTGTTCATATAGGAAACTTCTTAGCTCCTTGTATTACCAAAAGACACTGAACTAACCCCCATAAGAAATGGCTCCGTCCAAATTTTACTATTACATTTTTACAGGAATTCTGCAAGAAAATGCCATAATTTAATGCATCAGTGGTGCTGCTGATTCAATTTTCTGCTTGCATTAAGATCTGCTAAATCCTTGATTATGAATGAGCATGGCTGGCCTCAGGTATGAGACCTCCAGTTCTAATTCACTGCAGCCTCCAGAACTAATGATTCTGTAATGGCTGTAATGGCTCACCAGCCTGATAAACCATGGGGCAGCCTCACCCACCCACACTGTTCAGTGGGCCTGCAGCAGCAGCTTGCCAAGAAGTGTAGGAATCTATGGCCCATGATAGGGATTAAAGGATTATCTCACGAGATAAAAGCAATGAGGATGAAACTATTTCTAATAAGCTGGCAACAGTACTCCTTCCAAACAGTGGCAGCAATTTCAGTAAATATTCCAAAGAAGGCTGCAGCAAGCTTATGTTATTATTGATGAAAGATATAACTCTAATAAAAATTCAGTGAGTATAAAAAATGTCAGATATGGTTTCATTTCATGTGTAATAAAGTAAGGCACATAAAAATAACATGTTGGCTATAAAGAGACTGTATTGGGTTCGATACAGGTAAGCGAAAGCACAAAGCCAGGGACTTAGAGAGTCCTCTAGCGGCATCAGAGATCCACAGAAAACAAAGCCCCAAAGTTCAACGTGTATACAATTCAGATTTAATCTGGTACAAGGAAACACACTGTCCTCAGGTAAGCGAGCCTGCGGCTTCCACTATGGGATTTACAAAATGAAAGCCTTTAGGAGGAAAAACACGTAACAGAATTTGAAAGGGGGGAAAAAACAAAAAACGAGGTAGCTGAAAAGAATCAGCATCAATTGGAGCTGAATTCCAGGTGTCTTCCCAAAAGGCATGACACCAAAATGGAAAAACTGATTTATGAGAGTAGGACTAATAAAAAGGGAGAATGGCCTTGAATTTCAAAACTGGAGAAGGTCCAGTCTGGCAGCCCTAATTTAAGGGTGTTTAGCCAGAGGACAGAGACCCAAGAAACCAGGTAGGCAGGGACTGGTTCCGCCTCCATGGAAGGTGCTGGTCCCGGAGGAGAAGGACTGGGCTGCCGGAGCTGCACTTAGGACTTGAATAATGCCGCTGGGCCCTGCCAGCGTCGCAGGCTTACGGCCGGCGTGTCACTGGGGCTTGGTGACCTCGAATATGGGAGTCGGGGGTAACTCCCCCAATGGACTCAGGACATTGGATCCATTCCAACAAAGACCTGCAGTAAATTACTTTTCAAACGTTAACTTTCTAACTTACCAAGATCCAAAACAAAGTTTACTTCCACCTAAAAAGAAGCAATAGCTCATAGAAATGAGTAAAATTTTAAAAGGTATGATTCTAAACTCGATGTAATGCAAAATACTCTTCCAAGGATTTAAATAAAAAGATAATCACACACACACCCACTCTCGTACCAGAAAATAAACATTATTGGCATTAAGCTGCCAGGTGACAGCTACCATAATTAATAGCAAACACATCATGTTTCATTAGGATGCTCCTTGATACTAGTATTAAAAAAACAATGAGGTTTTCAACTTAATAGCCAATCTGAAAAGCAATTTTAGAAAAGCAATTGGTTTCAGAAATGGAAAAAACACATGGAGAGAAGTATATCTTTCCATTACTTTCTGAAGCTTTACGAAGCCATTCCCAGGACTCACACAGCATTTATAAGATTATAATTATACTTCAAACGGGTGCTATACCAATTATTGATTCTGATCAATAGTTAAGAACATAAGCAGAAGAGAGAATTAATTAAACATTCAATATTGATTCTTATACACAAAAGCAAAATTGAGGGCAATACAAGCATCAAGACCTTACAACAGTGAATAAAGCTCAAGTTCAAGGCCAAAGTCCCCAGGCACAGGTGTGGGGGGGGTGACCACGCTTCACAAAGGAGCCCAGTTACAGGATCAGAATCACAGAAGCAACAAGGACCGAGGGGCCTGTGGTCAGACGGCCCCATCGTGAGGTCTCCGAAGCAGGAAGTCTCTCACTGGGACATGCGTAGAAAATGCCTTCCAAGGAGCTGCAACTCCCTTGAAATATTCTTCAAAGAAGGGACCCATGATCAAGTAAGTTTGGGAATCACTGTATATTATATCCCTATTTGGAAAACCACAATGTCCATTAGCACGTGAAAGGCTCTGGGAGGTCCAGGAGTAAAGAAATCTACCTAACCAATGCATCTCAAATTCACTGTATTCTCTCTCTCGCTCCCTCACCCCTCCCTCTCTCTCTCTCACAAACACACACATATAATATCAATAATAGGCGTGCATGTGTGTGTATATATGCGTATAGAGAGAGTTTATATATAATACGTATTAACAGCGGGCCTTCTCTACGAAAGTCTGCTCTCCCATCTCCTGAATGGTCCCCCGTGTTCCACATGAACAAGTCAGGGCCAGGACCTCGTCACCCTACAAGCAGCCCATTCCATCAGTAGACAACTCAAATTATCAAGAGGAAACAGCACAGCAGACACATTTCAGGGTTTTGGTCAATCCAGTCACTCTTTGAATTCATACTACCTCCTTAATCATTGTGTAACCCTGGCAACCTTTAAAATTACTTCCAAGCTTCGGGGCTATCATCTCTAGAGTAAGGATCATAGTAAGTACTTACAGTGTTGCTGTAAATATAAGAAACACTATCTATAGGGGGCCCAGTAAATAGGTATCTATTACTATTGTTGTTGCAACATAGCATTTTCCTTATATTGGGCTAAAGTTGATCTTCTCACAATTTGCAACTACTGAGACTACTTCTACCTCCAGGAATCAAACAGAACACATCTCATTCCACTTCCAGCCACCACGTTGGCTTTTTCCCTCCTCCGTGGTTTCTGGACTCTGAACTGCCACCTTCACATTTCACTGCTCCTTTTATCTCCAAACTTGTTTCCATTTTGTAGTGCTGACTCTCAATTTGATGGCCTTGGCATGCTCCAGGTGAGAATATTGTGCTTGGGGGGTGTGTGCGTGCTGGGGCTGGGGGGATCTTCAGACTTGTCTGCCATTAATAGCCACGTTTACACACCACCCTGGGGCAAGGAGACAAGTCCTTCTGTCACACACATCCTGCCTGAAATTGTCCAAACAAACTTGTCAAACCTGTGGTTGGGGCAGTGGGAACAAGAGCCGAAGGAGAACAAGCTACAGATCAGAGTGAGTTTCTGGCTGCCGCATGCAGTCCCATCTACGGAGATCCTGCTCCAGTGGTTCTCAGGTGGGTCCATGGGTCACCTCAGTCAGAAGCCACACCTACCAAATTTAATCTCTGTGGGTTGAGTACAGCACCTGTATTTTAACAAGCTTCCTAATGCATCGTAAAGATACTACTAAGGTTGGAGACCCATCACCTACAGAGTGGAGAAAATTTGAACCTGGAGCTTGCTTGAAGAAGAATCTGCAGAACTGACTTCAGGATGAACAGGCATTAACCAGGTAAAAGAACAGACTGTGGAGGGATGGGGAACATGGTGTGCATAAGCCAAGCATGGCGAAGGCTGTGGACAAGGGGTTGAAATGAGGCCAGTGTGGCTGAGGGTGGAAAGGTGGGGAGCTGCAGCTGAAAGCAGGTGCCTGGTGTCCAGGGCACACAGCAAACTCAACACTCACCCTGAGACCCGGAGAAGGCCCTCAAGTTCTCTCAGTTCCTGTGCACGTCCGCACATCCAGTTTAGACTCCCCCTTCAGTTCAGAGGCCACCAGCCACACACAACATCGCGCTCTGCTATGGTTAGGAACCACAGTATTCTACGGTTGTGAAACTAATGCAAAGAGTGCATATTTTTTCCTTCACTTCCCCTCCTGCTTAATTATCCATAACAATCCAAAGTGCAGACAACCTAACATCTACCTCTCCTTGACATCAGCAACACAACCAGTCACCACAGAAGTTCACAGGATGCTTGAAAAAACAAAAAACAGGAGAAGAAAAAATAATGTTTTCTTTTCTAGAATAAAAAGCCTTGTGCTCACCCTTCTTACCTATTTTCCTACACATAACTTGAAGACTAAAGTATCAGCTACCAACCAGAGTTCTAACATATGAAAAATAAAATATACTAGCTTTTTTATTTCATTACTGTGTGAAGAAATACAAAGAAGTATAAGCCTTCTGAGTCTGTCTCACCCTTAAAAACCTATAGCTTCTTAATCTCTATACCACAATGCTTCTGCTAAAACACTCTTAAATGGTTCTGTGTTAACACAGACTCTTAAATTGTTCTCTAATTATTTTATGTGTGTTTGTCGAATTCACACATTCATTCATTCAGCCAACTTCACTGAGCACCGTTCTATGCCAGAGCCACAGGTATAAGGAAGACACCGTACTGTCTTTGGAACTTGTTGTTAGGAGAAATGCCTGCTTCCGTAACCAGCTGTGAAGCAGAAGGCAGAAGTAACACCCACTTCCTGGGCTCTCTCAAAACTAGCAACTACCTAATCTCTATACACAGAGCAGACAACACAAGCTGTAAAAACATAACAAAGGTTGGAGGAAACCATAAGTGGTGGCAACTTAAAAAATTATCTAGGAGATGAGGCAACTAAGTGACTGAAGATGACAGCTCACTTGTGGTCAAGAATGGGAGTTTTGGAGACAACATCTTGTTCAAAGTCTGGTCCTACCACCTATTCATTCTGTGACCTTCCGTCTGTCACCTAAACTCTCTGAACCTCAGTTTCCTCAAATGAAGATAGGGATGAAAAGAGCTACAGACCGATATAATCACAGTGCAAACTCAGGAGATGACGCATATCAATGGCTTAATACCAAAGCTGGACTATAGTCAGTATCCAAAATCAGTAGCCATGAATTGATACATTAGCTATTAAGAATTCATCCATAAGCTTTGGGGATAATTCTCGGAGATGAACTACAGTTTTCACAAACCACTGTTGCTACCCCATTGGAGAATCCTGGGCAGACAGGCTCAAAGCACACTTCTTGGTGGTTTTCTTCAAATAAGTAGATGTCAAAGATTATTATAAGATCTGGAGCCAAACCTGTGTCACTGAAGTCAGTGTCACCCTCCACTACTTCTCTACACACTTTTGACAATGAAACGTTACCTATTTGCTCACCATAAACAACAGACAAGTGGAAATATTATGGGAAGCAGGAGGAAGTCAATTTTCCCACCAGTAAGGCTGTTCTCTGTGGACATTCTTGGCTCAGGCAAATAAGTTGTTGAAACTTAATGTGAAAAAAATTGTACTGTATCAGAAAATGCACTTTTGCTTAGATGCAGTGAGCTTACCTCTAGGAATTTATCCTACCAAAATATTTTCAGAAGCATGATAAATTTAATTACAGCCATATTCAATGCACCATTTTTGGTAATAACTAAAAAATGGAAACAACTCAAATCCAACAATGGGAAAATGGTTAAATAAATAGAAACGGTTCAAGAGGAATATATCACTTGGTGAAATACTATGTAGTCGTTAAAAATGAAATACTGGTGAGCAGTGAGAGAGGGGCCAAGATGGCGGTTTAGCAATGTGCGCGTTTTAGTTCGTCCTCCAGAACAACTACTAAATAACCAGTAACAGTACAGAACAGCTCCCGGAGCCACAACAGTGACCAGACACACAGCGTACCCCAGTCTGGACCAGCTGGACCGACTGCGAGTCTCCGGAACCGTGAGTTCCCCAAGCCGTGGCGGCTGGCGGCTGGCGCCCCTCCCCCACAGGCGGCTTCCCGGATGGAAAGGAAGGGGACTCTAACAGTAGCAGGGACTTAGTACAACCAAAC